>JAODAL010009723.1:0-109063 GCA_025379985.1 Phyllomedusa bahiana | reverse complement strand
GCTTCCCTTTTTGGCCCCGGGCCGTAGCTCCGCCCTAGGGGCGCGCGCGCCGCAATTGAATTAAAGGGGCAGTGCGCCGGTAATTGGTTCATTGCCGGGCACTGCTCCTATTTAGTCCGGTCACTTCCTGCCGGCCCTCACCGGATCCTTGGTGTTCATACCCATGGTGAAAGTGTTCCTGAGCGTTCCAGTATTGCCTTCCTGTGTACCGACCCTCTGCGACGTCTACCGTCTACGAACCTTGCCGCCTGCCCCGACCACCTGCTTGTCTACCGTCCACGAACCAGAGCGGCCTGTCCTGACCTTCTGTCTGCCCTCGACTACGAGCCTGCCTGCCATTCCTGTACCTCGCACCCTTGGCCGCCATCGCAGGCAAGCCCCGCCAGTGGTAGTGACCTGGTGGACACCCGCCGCAGCAAGACCATCCCGCTTTGCGGCGGGCTCTGGTGAAAACCGGGTCCCACTTAGATTCCACTCCCTGGTAGGGGCTTACGCCATCGCCTGCGGTGGTCCAGTGGATCCACCTCCACAATCGTTACAATAGGGTATTCTACTTTTGTTTTTCCTTTTGACATAAAACACTAAGACAATATTTTAATGTAATGTTTCCGATGATTTAAAGAGTATATATTTTAGGCAAAATGTAAAACAAAATCTAGTTTTCAAGATTTTTCAATTTTTTAATAGCAAAAAGTGGCACTCAGATAAGTTTTGGAATTGTATTACCTTCCCGTTATGGGTGTTTATTATATATATGAAGGTGTAGGTCTAAATGTTGTGGTTTCCTATGTCTTTGTCTTTTATCTATTTACCTATTGTGCCTTCCTGCACCCTACCCTATAGGGACATTTAAACATAACTTTTTTGACCACTTTTTTTATTGCAATCATGATTACTGGATATGGAAAAAGGAAGCCTGAAAGTTTCCAGTTGATCTGTATACCTGGCACTTATAGAGAATCATGTATACAGCAATTGGGAAGGCACTGACAGTAATAAATCCTCTCTGCCTTCTATCTGCTTTTACCACTCCTGCAGCTGCTTGACCACTGTGCAGCTGAAGACTCTGCTTGGATGTTCAAGAGAGTCTTCGTAGAGTCACTTGCGAACCACCTGGATGTTTATAGTTGATGGCAGTCTGGAAGTGGCAAAGACAGACAGACAGACAGACAGACCGATCGATCGATCGATCGATCGGTAGATAGATAGATAGACAGACAGATAGATGACATGTGCATACAATCAAAACACAGCCATGCAATGTATTTAGACAATTTTTGTTGTAGCATAGGCTCAGACTTTAAGTTTAAATGTGGCACTTTTGTAGGATGCACCCTTTTTAAATCACAGTTCATCAACCTGTCAATTGTTAGCACTAAAACATAACATTTATTAGATCATTAAAAGAATACATACAGACATACAGAAAAACATGTGGCCCAAAGTCTAGCGCTATACAGGCTGACCCTATCTAGTCAGGAATAGGCCAGAACTAGTCTTGGGATATATGGTTGTTTTGTGTCTCTGTGTATTTTTTCATGGTGTTATAAATCTTATATGTTAGAGCTATTGATTTACAAGTCGATGGATTGTGATCTCAATTTCTTGTCATTTGTGTTACAAAGTCTATGACTGAACCTTATGACCTGACCTATTTTTACTTTTTTGGTCTTGTTTGACATTTAGGGCAGCAGCTTTGCCGAGTCAGTTAATGAAATGTCTGATCTGCAATGATCAACTTTAAAGGGATTTTAATATCTGACTGTTTCACATAGCCTGCTCTTCAAAGCCAGCTTCAGGTCCCCACATTAGTGTTCAGGCTGTGGGAGGTTCTACAGTAGTGACTGACATTTAACTTCTGCTCTTTGTAGCTGAGCCTGTTAAAGGGACATTGGTGACGAAGAGTTTTTGACAGCAGGACACAAAACTACAGAGCTCTGAAGGGTGAAAGTATATTAGTAAAAAAGATTAAAAAAAAGCTTTTGTGCTGCTGATAAGACACAACAGGAAGTGACCTCACCATCCTGGCCATGGCTGCTTGAACAGAAAGAGATGGTTGGTAACCTAGGAAACCTTGTGAAATTGAGCAAAAGATAATAACTGTTGTTCTAACTGTGAAATGAAGCAACATTAGTAGTGTATTTTGTAATAGTCTTTATTTACCTTTGCCTACATGTTTAAAGCTAAATAATGTGATGGGAATACCCCTTTAAGACTTACTAGGGAAAAGTGGAAACATCTAGGTATAAGACTAGCTTAACCATGTAGGACCTATCCTTTGTAGAATCAGTTACAACTGATTTCCATCTTGCCTCGAGAAGTGACATGAGCACAAGAACTGTGCATTGGGTTTTATGACATACGTTTTTGTGGTGGAGAATGTGCATATATGCCCAAGATCATTGTAAGCAAAGCCAAGCCTGGGCTGTGGTAATGGAAATCACGCTGCAATTGGGCTCTGGATCAGCAGAAACATGTTCTCGGGAGTGATGAATAACATTTTCCTGTTATTAACAATTAATGGTCAGGTTTTGTATGGCCTCGGTTTTAATTTTAATAAGGCTTTTGCGGCAAAGATCATCGAACTGCTGGGAATCAATCATTTATAAGGAGTCTGTGGCTGCCATTGAAATATTCATGAATTATAAAGCTACTGTACCTTGGCAATGCAAAGTTCAGCAATGAAGCAACTTGTGACAACCTGACATGGTATCAAAACAGGCAAGGAAAATTAATAAAGAGGCTAAGAAAGAAAAAGGGAAGATAAGTGACCTGGTAACTAACCCCAGAAATATGGTAACAATAATGCAACAGAATACTCATGATTGATGGAGTGTATTTTTGGAGTAAAGTGGGAATGGAAGCATATTCTGATTACAGTCAATGAACTGAGCACAATGTTTTGCAGCCGGACCGCGGGCGGCAAAACCGCCAGACGGAAAACCCGTGCAGGGGGACTGCTGCACGGGTTTTCCATAGAGCACTATTGTACTCATTTTCGGCCGGTTTTTCAGGTGGTCTGAAAAAACGCAAACCGGTTGAAAAGCCGTGACATGGGGACATGCCCTTAAGGAGCATCATGATAACTAAATTTTACACTGTTGTAGTGCATGGTAGTTAAGTTATATTAACAGGTTAAATGAAAAGTTAACATTTGCTACAGTCAATCTGTAGGGGTTAGGAGTGAATGTACTGCATTTGCACTCAAATATACTGCACAGGGGCCTAGAGGAAAAGGGGAGACAATGCCAGCAGTATTAACACACTATGACACTGTGGCTCAATACATTATCTCAACATTTCCAATGATTTTTAATGGCTTTTATTGTACTTAAGAACAGTTAACATTGTGCAATAAGATATCACTGTCTAGTTAAACATTGCTACAGTACATCCCTAAGGCTATATCCATACGATGAGCTTTTGAAGATGGAATCCACATGGATTCTGACTTCAAATACTCATCTAAAACCGAAAGTAAATCATCCCCTTTTACCTCAAAAGAAAATACACATTATAGCTCATACAACACATATTTTCTTGGTCAGTTCTTAAGAGTAAAGAAAACTTTTTCATTCTTCCGTCATATTCCACGTGCGGATTCACGTCCAAAACAACATAGAAATGATTTGAATGCGGATCTGAGTCCAAAACCCCATAGACATGAATGGGACTTGTTTTCTGACTGTAAATTCGTCCGAGTCAGAAAAAAACAACCTAAAATCCATATGAAATACTCATTGAAAACCACTTAGGGAGACATGTATGAATGGGTTTTTCACCCTTTTTCTGGCGTACAATGCACCTAACTGAGACGGCTATAATGTCTAATGCGCCTAATGAATGTGTTTAATTATTTGATTTTAATGAAAAATATGATCATATAAAATTAATTTAAAAATATATAATATCTCCAAAATATAGAAATATCTCCTATAAAATGTGTTTAAAATTCATAGAATCATTAAATAACCCACTGATTATGTTGTTTAGATTTTCAAAATTTAAATTTTGACTACATTAAATTTGAAATTTATTTTTGCTTTATTCCACATGCAAGTGCCAACACAGCACGGGTATTGCTGGGATCTGTGGTCCTCCAAGCAGGATCAGCAGGGCCGCCATCAGAAATTTAAGGGCCCTATACAGCTGAAGCGTCTGCCCCCCCCCCAAGTCCCCCCTCTCCCTCCGTGGCCCCACCCCTTCCCTACTCCACCGCTCTGCCCCCACCCAGAAAAAGAAAAAAATAAATGCAACATCATCACCACATATTTACACCATAAGGCAGCGTTCACACGGCTTATTCACGGCGTAATTGTGGGACGTATTTTGCCCGCAATTATGTCGTGTGCTCTGGGGAGGGGGGTGGGGGGATCAGCAGCCCGCCGGCACCATAGACATGCATTACTAGCGGCGTGTATACGCTGTGAATAATTAACATGTCACTTCTCCCGAGCGGGGAGAGGAGTCGTAATCCATAGTTCTCTATGAGAACTGTGGATTACCGTAATGAATGGGACGTATCTCACCCCGTATTTAGCGCAGTACGCCGCGGATTACGGGCTGAAATATGTCCCAGTCATTGCCATGTGAACATAGCACTGAATACTACCACCATACTGTTACTAAATGTAAACTAAATGTAAAACCAATATAACGGCCATACAGTGCTCATATAGTGGTAAATAAATAGTGCATTTAGTGACTCACTGGTGATGTCTTGTCCGATGTGTCGTTCACTTTCCTTTTTCTTTTCCATCCGCTCCAGACCTCCATGATGACTTCTTCCACTTCTCCCTGCAGAATTTACAACACAAACACCTGATACTCCTCACTTTATCATCTTCCTAACTGCCCCCCACATGTAAAAATACCCTATCCATAGTTCCCCAAATGGTAGTAATTACCATCTTGACAGGGAGGCTAAGGGATCGGGATGGAGGGCTGAGGGGCCTGGATGGAGGGTCTGGACAGGAAGGCTATGGGATAGGGATGGAGGGCTGAGGGGCCTGGATGGAGGGCTGAGGGGCCTGGATGGAGGGTCTGGACAGGGAGGCTGAGGGGTCAGGATGGGGTGGGATGGAGGGAGAGCTGAGTGTCCTGGACGGGGGAATGGAGGGAGGGCTGAGGGTCCAGGACAGGGGGGATGGAGGGAGGGCTGAGGGTCCAGGACAGGGGGGATGGAGGGAGGGCTGAGGGTCCAGGACAGGGGGGATGGAGGGAGGGCTGAGGGTCCAGGACAGGGGGGATGGAGGGAGGGATGAGGGTCCAGGACAGGGAGGATGGAGGGAGGGATGAGGGTCCAGGACAGGGAGGATGGAGGGAGGGATGAGGGTCCAGGACAGGGGGGATGGAGGGAGGGATGAGGGTCCAGGACAGGGAGGATGGAGGGAGGGATGAGGGTCCAGGACAGGGGGGATGGAGGGCTGAGGGTCTAGGACAGGGGGGATGGAGGGAGGGCTGAGGGTCTAGGACAGGGGGGATGGAGGGAGGGCTGAGGGTCTAGGACAGGGGGGATGGAGGGAGGACTGAGGATCTAGGACAGGGGGGGGCTTGCACGGAGGGCTAGGGGTCCTGAACAGGGAGGCCTGGAGTGGGGCCCTGTATGGGGGCTCTAGAGTGGGGCCCTGTATGGGGGCTCTGGAGTGGGGACCTGTATGGGGGCTCTGGAGTGGGGCCCTGTACGGGGGCTCTAGAGTGGGGCCCTGTATGGAGGCTCTTGAGAGCGGCCCAGTAACGGGGCTCTGGAGTGGGGCCCGGTATGGGGGCGCTTGAGTGGTGCCCTGTATGGGGGCTCTGGAGTGGGGCCTGTATGGGGGGCGCTGGGGTGGGGCCCGGGAGGGGGGCTCTGGACTGGGGCCCTGTATGAGGGCCCTGGAGTGGGGCCCTGTATGGGGGCTCTGGAGTGGGGCCCTGTATGGGGGCTCTGGAATGGGGCCCTGTATGGGGGCTCTAGAGTGGGGCCCTGTATGGGGGCTCTGGAGTGGGGCCCTGTATTGGGGCTCTAGTGTGGGGCCCTGTCTGGGGGCAGGGGAGTGGGGCCCTGTATGGGGGCTCTAGAGTGGGGCCCTGTATGGGGGCTCTGGAGTGGGGCCCTGTATGGGGGCTCTGGAGTGGGGCCCTGTATGGGGGCATTGTTTGGGGGCCCTGGCCTGGGGCCCTGTTTGAAGGCATTGTATAGGCTCCTGTAGGCTTTAGATACAGAGGGGGGCTACACTGTGTGAAGAGAAGAGAGGCCCGGCCCCCCAGTCACAGATAAGCACAGAGACGATAACTTTACACTTACAGCTCCAGTGAGTGCAGAGCCCGTCCTCCTCCCTCCCTCTCTCTGCTGCCGGCTTTCCTCTGCAGTCGGAATGACGTCACTATTCAGCCCCGTGAGGCCTCCGAGGGCGGGGCCTCACTGATGTGATCTGTCATCCCGGCAGCAGAGAGAGGGAGGGAGGAGGACGGGCCCTGCACTCACTGGAGCTGTAAGTGTAAAGTTATCATCTGTGTGCTTATCTGTCACTGTGGGGCCAGCCTTTCATCTCCACTCCTCTCCTCACACGCCTCTCCTCTTTGTATGCAAATTACAGGCGTTACGCAAGCCTGCAGAAAGATCGTGATTTTCCTTGTGAAACAGGGGGGCCCGCTTCAAAAACCACTTTCATACATTTAGGCGCATTATACACTGAAAGCAAGATTCACTTCGAAGCGCCTTCCTTCATACCTGTCTCCCTTAGAGTCTGCTGAGAATCTAATGACTAAACTTTATTCATAGCCTGGATGTACCCTAATTGTGTCTCCTTTACATAGTTACATAGTTTGTAAGGCCGAAAAAAGACAGACGTCCATCCAGTTCAGCCTATTGTTCTAAAGTGTTTGTATTAGTTTGTATTAGTAAAAATATAAGGGAGAAACACTATATCAGTATGTGGCCCTTAATGCCCATATGCTTCACTAAAATTTCAATATTCTAAAAGACTTATAGGAAGAGAGCTGGAGCTCCACAACACCCATTATTTAAGGTAGCGGAATAAGTGATAAAATAACAGAAACAGTACTGTTCACCAGTTAAAACGCCTACCACCTCAGCACCAATGATCCCAGGAGCCTTCATATTTAGTCCTGCTTCTTGCCCATGACCTTGCCAGATCTACAGTGCCCAGAGCCTTAGAGAAAGCAGTTCATTTGTGTTCCTGTCTTGCTGTGTTTCTTGACCTCTGTCTCCGCCCACTGACCATGTTCTCTGCCTGATGCCTGCTCTGATCTTCCTGCCTCTTCCTTAACACAAGCCTATCTTATGATTCTGTACCTCGCTACATCTCTGCCACCACTAATAGCAAGTTGCGTCAGGGGTAGTGACCTGGGGGTCTCTTGCTGCAGCAAACCCAACCATCTGGTGAAAACTAGGGGCCCCTTAGACTCCACTCCCTGACGTTGCTGACATGGCTTACATCACCGCCTGCGGTGGTCCAGTGGCTCCACCATCCACGGTCATTACATGTACAGCATGCGTTCTATGTATAGGTGGTTTATTGTTTATGTACAGCATGCGTCCTAATTATAGGTGGTTTGTGTACAGCAAGTATTCGTATGTATAGGTGGTTTATTGTTTTATGTACAGCATTTGTTCCTATGTATAGATGGTTTATGTACAACATGTGTCTTTATGTAAGTCTAGGTCTACTCAGCATTGGATAAAAATTCACTGAAAACCAAATCCTAAAAGCGTTAATAAAACTGAGTTTTTTGTCCACTGACTGCCAAAAGTTTCTGAAAAAACATCAGTTTTTTGCCACGTTTTGCATTTTTTGGCACGTTTTTTATTCACATTTTTTGCAGAAATGCAAAGCATTAGAATTGCTATGGATTTCTGCAAAAAAAGTGCCCAAAAACATGTCAAAAAAGGTCCGGTGCTTCACATAGACTCCAATAGTAAATTTTTTTCCCTGCTCAGTCGTTTTTTGCAACATGTTTCAAAAAGCGACCAGCAAAAAAAATGAGCGGAAAAAAAAGTTCTGTGGAGACTACAGAATGTATTTACTGTTAAAGTCTATGGGACCGGTTTAAAGTCATTTTTCAGCATTTTTAGAAAACGAAAAATGCTGAAAAAACAATTGTTTTTGTGTGCAGTGGAGACGTAGCCTAAGTGGTTTGTGTTATATGTTCAAGTAGCGTTTATGAGCTTGTATTATCTGTGATTGGTATCAGCTACATTGTATGTCATTTGTGCAGTGTATTAGCAAATTCAGAGCAGGATGTTCAAATCTGTTTGGCTTGCCTTTAGAATGAATATATGTGTATGTTTGCATGTATTTATCTTTGTCAAGTTTTGGTGCCATTGAAATACCTTGGGGCAAAGAAACAGTTGTTGCACAGAGGTTCTTTTGCTCTCAGCCTCCACCCTCGATATGGAAGGCTTGAAAGTATAAATTAGCAATGCCCTTTCATAGATCCCAGACAGTGAGGATAAGTGCATGTGATACAGTTTAGTAACAGTCCCCCCCACTTCACAAGGCCCATGATGTGCATGATCCTCATTATCTCTACCTTCATTGGTGTTATCTTTAAACATTCACTCTCTGCTGGCTAAAGGTTGGAGTGCATGAACTCCCAGCAGAACCATATTGACAGTATTATACAATAGGTTCCAAGGCAAAGCACTGCACTGGGCCCCCTGTTTATACACACTTCATTCTCATATACTTTCTCCAACCTTTCACCACGCAAGTTGACATCTTGGACCAAATACAGCAGTCACTCTGCTCCAGATAACAAATAATAAATGCACAACAATTGCTGACTCCAGCCATTAGTTGCCTTTTGTAACATTGCAAGCAATAGCAATGGTAACAATTCTCTTGTGAATGCAGACATGCCTACTCTCTGATACAAGTTTTAATGTTACTCCATCTAAAAAGTTATCGGGAGATTTAAATGTTAAGATGTGTGACCGGGAACATAATGTTAATTTCTGGTCAGTGCACAGATTAGCCCCCTGCCCCCTGGACAGCTGAACAGTATGCCCAAGTGCTAAGACTGCACTGGGTGCTAGGAGGTCTGGTATTTTGTGGTGATGTCAGTACTGTAGGTCATGTGGGGTACGGATAGTGGGTGGTAAAAAGTGGCGGGTTGGAGAGTGTAGAGTGTTTTGGGGTGCTGTGGGACTTTTTTTAAGATGTTCAGTTTGGTTCCCCATATTTATTTCTGGGGATTAGAGTTAAGTTGAAGGTTCTTAAGCTTCTTAGAAATGGGTTATGAAAACTTGATGGGCGTGAGACAGTATGTGGTCACATCTCTCTATGGACTATCATAGCGACAATTCAGTTGAGGCACAACCCTCTACACTGCCATAACCATTTCTCCGCTGTCACTTTGATGATTTTCTGATGGCGGAGCGCTTAGTTTGTCAAGCCATAATAAATTACCTAAGCAATGAAAACCTAAGCATCTTTGAGAAGAGAAAAATAAAGATATCAAAGAATCCAATGAATAAGATGCCCTCACTTTTTTAAAACTAAACTAACCAGATGTGTTCCAGCAGTCCTTCTGGTAACATAATATTTAACAAATACGTCTACTGTGTTACTTCTTAACAGAAATATAATAACATATCCCTGTCACTTTCAGGTCATCCTGGTTTTGATTGTGTTTTAAGTGGAAATGTGTGAAAACACAATGGGACATCATCAGATGTTATTAACTCCTTAACGACCGCCCACCGTCTTTTACCGGCGGGCATTTCCGGTCGTGCGTCTGCAGTGAGGTCTTTTGACGTCGCTGCAGACATCGGAGTTTGCGGCGCCCGGCGCCGCAATTGCGCTGGGATCGGGGCTGTACTACACAGCCCCGATCCCAGAGCATGTCCTGCAGGCATCGGGCAGTGGAGGAAACCTCCACAACCCAATGCGTTAACCCTTTGATTGCGGCGGTGCGTTACCGCAGCGCAATCAAAGGGTTTTCCTGCTCTGTCAGGTGATCGGAACGCCCGGTCACGCGACAGAGCTCAGGGACCGGCTGCACAGTCAGCTCTGGGGACCTAGCATGGCCTCAGAGCTGTCTGTGTATGAAGCCAGTGATTAGGACACACTGTGTGCTGTCCTAATCACTGCCTGTGTCAAACTGACACAGATTAGCATGTATTAGCATATATGAATATGCTAATACATTACTAAGTGTAAAAAAAAAAATTTAAAAAATTTTTAAAAAAAGTTAAACAGTCAAAATAAAAGTACAAAAAAACCATAAAAAATGTAAAAAAAAAGAATAAAAAAATAAATAATAAAATAAAAATAAATATTTAATAAAAAATAATTGTACATAAATTACACACACAAAAAAACCTACACATATTTGGTATCCACACGACCGTAATAAGCTGTAGAATTAATCTAACAAGTTATTAAGTGTGAAATGTGAATGGTGTAAAAATAAAATAACAAAAATTTTATTTTTTTTTAAATAAAAAAAAAAATACTGCAATTAGTTATAAGTGTACTTAAACTATTCCCCCATAAAGTACAACTTGTCTTAAATAAAATGAGGCCTCATACAGCTGCGTCATTAAAAAAATAAAAAAGTTACAACTGTTTAAACGCAAGGAGGCCAAAACTAAAAAAATGTTCTGGTCATTAACTACTTTTCAGACGTTCGGATTAAGGGGTTAATATATTAGTTTATTCTCATTTTTAACTTACTCCAGATTCTGCCCACAAACTGATATCTACATTTACACTCTAGTAGTTATACATGCTATATGTTAATGGAGTTGCAGTCTATTTTCTTCTTGATTAGATAATTGAATGCATATTTTTTGCCTTAAGTGATTTACAAACCTTAAGACACTTAAAAATATATTTTTTTTGCTTTTAAAATTGTTGCTTTCAATTATCACTTCAAAGAGAGAATAGACTACAACTCCATTAATGCTTTATATTTGCAGAAACCTGAATGTGGGCAGAAGAAAAGCATATCAACTCAATGACAAAGCCAGGAAACATTCCTAATTTCAATCCAATTTGAAAATTGATGGTGGAAATTTAGAAAATGTGTCCATGACAAGATTCTATCCTGCAAAGCCGAGCTGTCAGCTGCTCATAAAGAAAGCTGAAGCCAATGTAGTGTGGAATATTGTTTTTCATTAGTGAAGTCCATGCCGTAAAGAATTAAGGTGTCATAAAATGAAGAGAATGAGACACAAAGTATTAAATGGGATATTTTTGTGTTGATGTCCATAATTTTTTTCCTCGACATTAACTAATTCCATTATTTTACTTGATCTGGAAAAAAATATGCCATTAATTAAAATACTTTCATTTGAGTGAGGTATGCTTCATGAAGCCAGAATGTGCAGCTATTAAAAAAACATTGATTAAATAACTGTGATTTGTGCATTTGCTTCAAAATAAATAAATAAGAGAAGTGCATGAAAATATTTTAAGTATGGTGATTTCAGAATCTTTGCCAGAGGTTGTTTCTTTAAATTTCAATTTAAGATCTGGAGTTTGATAGAGTGAGGTTTGTTGCAACCAATAAGGAACTGAGTATATGCTGTAGTTTGTGGGACACAATAGTGTAGCAGATATTCAGACACAGGGCCACATGTATGAAAACTGTCTAGGTCTAAAACTCACTTTGTTGCCCATAGCAACCAATCAGAGCGCCCCTCTCATTTTTCACGGCACTATATGAAATTAAAGGGGCGCTCTGATTGGTTGCTATGGGCAACAGGGGGAATTTTATACCAAGACAGTTTTCAAACATGTGGCCCATAAAGTCTGAAAAAAAATCTTGTCCTTAGAAGATCTTAAAATTAGGTAAAAACAACCTCAGATAAACAACAAGACACAAGAGATTCCACCATATTATCATTATTATCATGAGAGGAACTTCTGCGGCTGCTATGGGGACTTAATAGGACCCAGGCTGCCCAAAAGGCAGCTCAGAGCATTTCCTCCTATATGTTGAGAGACAAATGCGGACCAGTGACTAATGATGTAGCTTTAATGGTCCCAGAGGCTGCATTAGGCCCCGAAGCTGACAGCCCCTGTAATGTTCGGGAAGACATTGCTGAGTCACTCTGCCCAATCACATAGACTGACAGTTTAACTATACAATTACAGCAATATATTCTTTTCTATCCTCCATGTACTTATATCTGTGATCAGTGCTGGAAGGAAATGGGAAGTGACTGCCTGGAAAATTCTGGAGGTGTGTAATCACAAGAACTCAGACATGTTACATTAGCCCTTCTACTACCCTCCACTAGAGATCCTTACAATAATACTTTTTACCCTTTTACTGCCTTAGACTATCAGAAAGGTTTAAATTAACCCCTACACCAAATCTCTTTACATAAACCCCTGTATTGCTCAAGACCACCAGGTGTGCTTTCATTAATACATTCACTGCCCTATACCATGAATGTTTGCATTAACCTTTTCAGTGATGTAGACCACCAGGAATGCTTTTACCAGTAACCTTTTCATTGCCCTATACTACCAAGGATATGTGCATTAATCCAGTGTTCTAGGCTTCAATGCTCCCCACAAAGGTTCCATATATTAATCTACTAACTGCGCTGGACCACAAGGGATTTTGAGATTAGCCCCTTTAATACTCTGAACCATCAAAGATGCTTACATTTGCCCCCTCAATGTCCAAAACCACCAGGGTTGGGATCTGGACAGTTTTCTTAGGTTAAATTAATAGCTGAATTGAAGGAACTGGAGAGCAACAGGATCCTGATATACTCTCCTGAACTCGGTTGTAACTGTGTCTTTAAGATGCACATACAACTGAATAATCCGACACTGGCATCTTTAGCTCCCTACTGGCCATTTGGTGTTTCCCTTTTTCAATCCTATTTACAGGGGTTACAATTAGAGATGGGCGAAATTCTCAAAAATTGCGTTCGCCAGATTCACTGAATTTTCTGCAAAAATTATTTTCGACCCAAATTTATTTGAATCGAATCATGTGAAAAAATAGCTATTTCCAGGCTGCGAAGATCCTGTAGGGTGTTGTAGAACATTGTGCCATGCTCAAATATGCATAGGGAGCATGGTTTGGTCTTGATAGAATGCTGTGTTTTAGTATGACATGCAGTTGACAGTCGCCGCTATTAGAATCGCTTCACACTTCACTTCTTTGGGCAGTTACAGGGCCAAACTGACCAAATAACTGACTTGGGAACACAGCCCGACAAGGTTCCTGGAGCAGGCACAGGTCACAGCACAGTAAGGGGACGTCACAGCATGGGTCACACCGCGAGGCCAGAGCTTCCCGTGTCATCTAGCGACCGTGAGTTGACCACCAAGCCAACGGTTCTCGAATGGTTGACTAGGTCATCCACTTTCTCCTAGATGACATCTGACAACCCCGGCAAAGTGTCGGTGCATCTGTAAGACACAACCTTTAGTTGGCATTGCCCGGGGGCAGCTCAGGGGCCCTACCTGTCCTCAACCCGCCTCTGTCCCGTTCAGTTCCCACAGCCAGAGAACTACTATGTGCTGTGGGCTCTGCGCTACTATACAGTGAGGACGAACTATTTGAGGACAGTGGGCAGAAAAGAGGTGGGGAAGACAACCACTGCTTCTTGCAGAAGCGGGTAAGTAGTGAAGAGGAGAGTGATATGGGGGGTTATGTTGTCAGCGGTCAGGCTCTGTACAACGAGACCATTGAGGAGGACAGCAGTGACAGGCAAACACTAATCGATGTAGCCGATCACACTTGGAAGCCGGGTGCAGCAAGCAAGGCTGGGACAAGATATTCTAGTGCCCTAGTTAAACAAGGCATAAAGTCCCCCCAAATGGAAAATTCAGCCCACTCCATGCCTCCTTGTGCCTCCTTTTCTGCCTGGGGTGAAGTGGTGCCCTAGGCAGTGGCGTACCTTCGACTATCCATCGTTCTGGCCCTGGAGCAAGGGCTTCATCATCATTGGGAGAAGAGAGCGGCAGCTTACGCGCCAGGCACTGGCACAGCCGGCAAGTCGGTAGTGTGGCCGGGAGTCAGCAGGGAGGCAGCAGTGTGAGGTCGGGAGCCAAACAGCCATGATTTAGACCACCCACTTTGCAGGCCCCAGAAAGTAGCGATGCAGTAGCTCACTGAGGCAGTGGTGGTAACAGTCAGTGTTGAGCATTGGTGTTAAAATCACCTACTCGGCGGTGTGGCTGTTTTCTGCCAAGACACCGGAGGAGGCGAACATGTTTATATGTAAAATCTGTGGGCAGAAAGGAAAGCGTGACCAAGCACCACAGCCCTGCATCAACATATGCAGCATTACCATACAGTGGTCTTGGAGAAACGTGTCTCAGATGTGGTGGTCCATCCTGGTGCAGCAGATGCACCCAGTGGCATGCCTCCCATTTCAGGCAGTGAAGGCTCCACCACCTCTGCGGAAGGGAGTTTTCTGTCTTTCACATCATGTACCGGTCCAGATGCCAGCAGTCGTTCAAAGAGACAATCGCAACGAGATAGCAGTATGCGTCTAGCCATCCCAAAGTGTAGAAGCTGCCAGTGGCAGCTCATGTGGACACTTACTGTTTGCTTAGGCTCTTTCAGGAGGCCACGTAATTTGTCAGTCGCCAGGACTACGGGATAAACAACGTCATTTCACAGCTTCATGTCCTGGAACATATGCTACAAAATCTGTCCGTTCAGGGGACTGGAGACGTGGCGACTACATCTCACTGCCACATAAGTCCGGTGGGGGCAATAAGCAGCCAGTGAAGGGACTGGCAAAGCGGAGAGGCAGAGAAGTAACGAGGAGAGAGGTGAATCAGAAGGGCAGCAGAGTTAAGGATGGATTGAAGGGGAGCGAGAGTGATAGATGGGAGGCCAGAGAGAAGGATGTTGAAATAGTCTAGGCATGAGATGACGAGGGCATGGACAAGCATTTTAGCGCTTTCAAAGTGAAGGAATGAGCGGATTCGGGAGATATTTTTCAGGTGGAGGCAAGGGTAAGGGGTTGGATGTGTGGTTTGAAAGGCCAGATTGGAGTCAAAGGTTATCCCAAGGTAGCGGACTTGTGGAGTCAGTGAGAGAGCGCAGCCATTGGTAATGATAAAGAGATCTATTTGCGCCATTGTCTATCCTCCAGTAGGTCTGACCGGGGGTTCCTCAACGCTCACGTAACACTGCCACGGCTGCGGTGGGAGGTTGGAGTTGCAAGAGCAGTACCATCTCCACCTGCAGCAACCTGAGTCTGGAGTTGTTGATGTCTGTTGAAATTAGTGTTTTTTCTACTCATGTGACAGGAGAGGAGGAGCAGGAGCAGCCTGAGAAAGTAGAAGGACATGAGGAAGATGAAGCAGATGACCCAGACACATCATGGCAGTACACAGTGGAGATGGAGGCAGCAAGTCCCTCAGAGTCACTTGTGCTGATTTGTCTATGTAGTTACAGCCAAATAGTCACCATCCAGCACAGGAATGAATTCTGGCTCTCCACCGTCTTGTACCCTCGCTACTGGTCCAAAGTGTGGGGAATTTTTCACCTGCCAAGACAGAGGACAAACTCAAGTACTATAGAGACATCCTATGTAGTCAGTTGGCCAGTGCCTATCTGCGCCATCGTCCATCCTCTAGCAGGTCTGTGGGGGGATGGGTGGTTAGGAGGACTGCCAGCTCCATCAGCAGCAACCTGAGTCTGGAGTTGTTGATGAGCAGCTTTCTTCACCCCCTAGTGATTTACCAGCAGCAGCACCTGGAGCAGACCCTGAACCCTGGATTCTTCTGGCTACCTTCCTCAGCTACTATTCTGATACTGCCACCTGCCTGATGCCACAAATCTGCTGCCAGCTGCTCATTCAACCACCTAACATCTTTACCAGGGACTGGTATTGACACCCACATCCCTACTCTTCACTGGGCTATTATGTAGCCTTCGGATGCTGCTCACCACTCAGGTCTCCTCATGCTGCTGCTGTCATCTCCAGGTTATGTCACCATGTCACTCTCTGGCTTGATGTTGCTGTTACTGCCACCTCCTCATTATTTCACCTAGCTGCCGCCACCTCAAAATTATTACATTGTGCCACTCTACGGCCTGATGCTGCTGCTGTTGCTGCCGCCACCTCCACACTGTGTAATTGTGCCAATCTGTGGCCTAGTCATGCTGCTGCCACCTCCACAATCTGTCATTTGCATCTCTGTGGCCTACTCATGCTGCTGCCAACTGACCACTCTCTCAGTGACCACCCTGTGGTTTCCTAATGCTGTTTCCACCCTCCACTCTATGATGTTGCCACAATGTTTAGTTTTCCCCTTCTTTTAATCTGTTTGAAGGAATGAAAAGGACAAACACAACCAATTGTGTCTCCGGAGAAGCCGTAAGTCTAGTATGACATGGTCCTTTGTTGGCATCAGGATTGTCTGATGAGTAGGTTGCCAAAAGTAGGAGTGGATACAAAACACAGAAGACATGCAAATATTCTATTTACTTATTATTTTTGGGATCAACTCCTGTTTCTTTTTGGCTTTAGCAATAACGGATTATTGACCAATTGAAAGCGGACACTGAAGGATCAAAAGAAGAGCAAAATGATTAGTGACGTCAATGCAAAATTACTGATGACACCCTCTCTACTCTTTTGGGGGGGCTCTACATGTATCAGCGTTTAACAGAATCACCACAATTAATTAAAAAATTAACTGTTTGCCAAAGATAGCAATATCCCAAGAGACTGAACTGGCTGGATTTGAGATGTATGTAGGGCTGAAATACACGAACACTGGATTTGACCCAGAATTCTCCACAAAAATGGATAGATTGACTCTTGGCCACAGAATAAAATACCCCCACAGACTGAAGTTGATGGATTTCAGGCTTGTATGTGGCAGAAATACACACACACTGCATTTGACTCAAATTCCCCCACAAAACAAAAATACCCTACAGAAATAACCAGATGGAATTCAGGCGTATATTGGACAAAAATACACACACCCTGTATTTGACTCAAATTCCCCTAGAAACAAGAGGATAAATTAACCCTTGTTATGAAATAAGATACCCTACAGAATGAATGAAATGGAATTCAGCCATGTATGGGGCAGAAATACACACACCCTGGATTTTAGGGAGAATACCGCACAGGAACAGGAACAGGTGTGTATATGACACATACTTGTGAAGGTGTTTTTAGGACTGTGACGTCACAGAAGCCCGCTGGTTGCTAATTGGCCTCATGTCTGCACATGTCATTGAGGACGATCCTTTCTTCCTCCCATAGGTCTCAGCCCCATGTCACGCCATGTGCTGGTGGCCATTTTAGAAAAAAAGATGATTTGTTCCTGTGAAGTACCATAAACTTCGCCTTCATGCAGAATCAAATTTTTCCTGAAATTCTAAACAAATTCCACTTCGTTAGAATCAATTCGTCCATCTCTACTTACAATGTTTAATTTAATTAATATCAGGGTATACAATGTGTAAAATATTTAGCTTCAGGAGGTACAGTGTATATTATGATTGTAGTGTATATGTTGTATATTATAATTTGGGATGAGTGAATCAATTCTGATGAAGTGGAATTAATTTAGATTTTCAGGAAAAATTTGATTCTAAATGAAGCCGAATTTCCTGGCGATTCGTGGTAATGAATCATCTTTTATTTTAAAATGGCCGCGAGCACATGGAGTGACATGGGGCAAAAAGAACTATAGGAGAAAGAAAGGAACACTCCCAATGACATGACATGCAGACATGTAGCCAATCAGCAGCCAGCCAGCATCTGTGATGTCACAGCCCTATTATTTAGCCATTTTACATTCTGCCACTTGCCGGTGTGTCTCTTATGTACATGGATCTCTCTGCATCAGCACTATTTTGCACTCTGTGCCAAATAATTCAGATATTATAGTTACTGGGGTGAAATACCTTTCAACTACACAGTGTATGTTCCTGAACCAGCATTTTTATTTTGGGATATTTTTCTCTGCACCAAAGAGTTACTTTTTTCACTTATAAGGTTAAACACCTTTGAAATACAGCTTGTGTATTTTTAATATACACACATCTCCATTATAGGCAGGTTTTTATTTTGGGATATTGTTCTCTAGGCCAAACAGTAAATTTGTGACACTTTATGGTTCTGGTGGAGAGCCAGAAGTCCTCAGACTATTCGGCTGTCACTACCCAGGCAAATTAGCATACAGCAGGCCATCTGCGCAAGTGACTCTGAGGGACTCCCTGCCTCCATCTCCTCTGTATAATGCCATGGTGTGTCTGGGTCGTCTGCCTTGTCTTCCTCATCTCCCTCATCTCACTCTACCTCCTCTGGCTGCTTCTGCTCCTCTTCCCCTGTCACCTCGGTAGAAAAAAACACTCATTTCACCAGACATTGCTTGTAGTCGCCACGTCTTCATTCCCCTGACCAGACAGATTTTGCAGCATCTGTTCCAGGACATAAAGCAGTGGAATGTCGTTGTTCATCCCGTAGTCCTGGCGACTGACAAATAATGTGGCCTTCTAAAAGGGCCTGAGCAAATGTTAGGTGTCACGCATGAGCTGCCACTGGCTGACATCAAAATTACACAGGGGACTACTTCTGTCTGCTTGGATCATCAAGAAATCATTAATGGTCTTTCTCTGTTGATAGAGTTGGTCCAACATATGGAGGCTGGAATTCCAACGAGTGGAAACGGCGCATATCAGCCTATGTTTGGGGAGGCCGTTCTGCAGCTGCAGCTCAAGGAGGGTGTGTTTGGTGGTGTAGGAATGCCTGAAGTGCATGGAAAGTTTCCTGGCCATTTTTAGGATGTCTTGCAAATGGGTGGAAGTCTTGAGAAATTGTTGACAACCAGATTAAACACATGCGCCATTTAGGGCACATGGCTTAGCCCACCTTGGCGTAGTGCAAACACCATGTTCTTTCCATTGTCTGTCACTATGGTTCCGATTTTCAGTTGTTGCAGAGAAAGCCAGGAATTGATTTAGTCTTTCATGCCGCGGAGCAGCTCTTCCCCTGTGTGACTTCATTCACCCAGGCAAACCAGGTGTGGAACTGATTCTGTTTTCAACTGTGAATGTACAGAGTTATTGTAGTGTTATGAAAGATTACAAAGACATCACAGTAGGATAGAAATTTAAAAAAAAAGAACATTAAGTCTTAACGAGACCCTGGGAGCTAGATACCGCCATATGTAGAATATTGGCTGAGAACAGACAAATAAAATTTCAACAGTGATCGATATCTGATTAAAATTTGTTTAATTTAATATAGCAAAAATGAAAAATATAAAAATTTACACAATAAAAGATGCTAAAAAGTTTATAAAGCATGCAAAATCCTGACCTACTGACCCACTGACCTATGTTTTGAGAAACAAAAATTTACAATCTAAAAGTATAAAAACATATATTTCTTAAGATTTTACTTAGAAAAAAAGAAAAATATAAAAATGTGAACAAAATTTTATAATTCACAATTTTTTTATTAGAAATACATATTAATAAACTGTGCATTAGTCTTTATAGAGCAGAGTAGAAAAATACATTAAGATACAGAAGTAACTATTCTTAACAATGATCGACAGTAATAGCTTTTTATCTGTTGCAATATTCTCACCACAAGATTGAGATTGATAGTTGTGCAGGAGGCAAAGCATTGTATAGAAAGAGAAACATTTTACCTATGACTAAGACAAATAGCCTAATTGGCTCTTGTGATGTAGCTCTGCCTTGTAGCAGTGATAGGAGAGTTCATTTATGTGTATTTTTAATGAAAAATTAATTGTGAATCATAAAATGTCATTCAGATTTTTATACTTTTTGTTTTTACTCTATTAAATGAAACAAATTTTAATTAGATGTCGATCTCTGTTAAAATTTGATTTTCCTGCTCTCAACCTATATTCTAGATTTGACAATAGCTGGAATCTGAGGTCTTGTGGAGACTTGAGGTTCACCAAGCAAACTCACTACAATACTTTATATTTACTAAAATACTATTTTAAAAGCTTTTCCTTTATTTTTAGCCTGATATGATATGTTTCTAATTACTGATCATACCACGATAACTTTGTAACTCCCCAATTGAAAACGGAATTTATGGTAGATGATGTATTGGTTTTATAATTTTATATGATATAATTTCATATAATATAATTTTATATTAATTTTATATTGTTTCATTTTATATTAATTTTATATGATTTAATTTTATATAGTTTTATAATGCTCATAAGTTAGTTCATATTACTTTAGGAGTATTAGTTGGGAAATAATTGATATTTATAGGAAACGAGAGTTTGTCTACGACAACTTTGGAAATTGGCTTGTATTAGTCCAACACTTTTGCACCACGTTCTGTTGAGCCAAGAATTGACACAGACAAAAGTATTGATGTGCAGCCTGGTTCATACATCTCACCCGAGGTGTTTGTGCTGATGTACTGTGTTTGTTTTTTTGCTAAATGTGGTGCTGTGGATTACGTCTAAACATCCCAATTTGGTCTTGTCTGCCCAAAGAACATTATTCCAAAAATCTTGTTATTTGTTTAGATGCAACCTTGCAAATTTAAGACATGCTGCTATATTCTTTTTAGAAAGAAGAGGCTTTCTTCTAGCAACCCAAACATATTTGTCCAGTCTTTTATGATTGTATGGTCATGAATGGAAACATTAAACATGCTAATTGAGGCTTGTAGATTCTGAGATGTACAGGAGTAGCAGACTTCAGCTTGACCTTAATACTACAGATTTTTGTGTTATCTACTGTTATCTGTAAACAAAGGTTATTAAAAAGCATTTAAAAGGTAGATCTGTTAGGTTTGGTTTTGCTACATCTCTAGCTCTTGATTTTTTTTAGCAGTTTCTCTGAGCATGGTCTGACCTAAGGGTTAATTTGCTGGGAAGATAGGGAAGTGTCTTAAATATCTTCTTGAAATAATCTTTCTAAATGTAAATTTATAAACCCAAAAAAAATTGTCTAACATTCCCTTTAAAAGATTCCTACTTTAAAGGGTACAACAGTTGTTTCTAAGAACATTGTGGCTGTTTTTCCTTTATGGCATGCTTAAGTGCTCCAAACTAGCTAGTTGACAAAACATTTTTTTTTATTTATTTTTTTATAGAGGTGGTGAATTTGCTGTGTCTTTAAAACAAGAGATTTAAACAACATTTGGTGCTATTTAAATTTCTTAATTCCTATGGATGCAAGTCAGGTATATTCATATGGCTGATTCTAGATGCTCAAAATGTTAGCACTAAATCAGCCAAGAATCCATGTCTTAGATCCAGGTTCATTTAGTATGTATATTAGACAGAGATTTTTATTGTCGGTGTGGATCTGATACTGAATTTAAAGGCTGATTTCAGCTTTCATATATTATGTGAAGATTCAGCAGTAAAATTCAATGTTGAATTTTTGTTAAAAATTGACATATCACTTTTTTGTCCTGTAGCACTGATTTTTTTTTTTCAGCATCTTCTGAGACATTGATTTTCCTTTTGAAACAATGAGATGTGGATTTCAGTCCAATTAAGACATTGATCTTGATGTAGATTCAGGATTCCGCATCGAATTCAGCATCTAAATCAGCCATGTGAACAGACCTTTTGGGTGTTCTTAATTTTTCACACCCTGCTTTTGCACCTTGGCCTAGATTTTGCTACATACCAGGGTGTTATCGAATATGTTACAAAAAAATCCTAGGCTGTTTTTAAAAAGGTTTTAAAATTTCTAATCAAAAAAATGTTTTTTTTTTATGCCCTGTAAAAAGACTATAGAATTCAAAGAGGGTGTGCTTTCTTTTTCTCATTAGGGTATTGGGCAGAATGAAGGAAGGTGTATAGTTCAAACATACCCTTATTACATGGATTCCATACAATCTTCGTTTTTTTGGGTTTTTTTGCTGCCTAAAGAAGTTTTGCTTTTAGCTGCCTAAATAGTTAATCTTGACATAGAACTCTCAGCTTGCCACCAACACTTAACAAGCTGAGAGAGACAGTGAAGCAGTTGAGCCTGAAAATTTGACCCTTGGGGACTTGAGCTCAGCAGGGGGCCCAAACAAAATTTAAAGATAATCCCAAGGGGTCGCAATAAGAAGGAAAAATTTCCTGAACCATGCAGAGTTGTAGAACTATTATCAATCTGTTTTATACGCATCCTCACGGTACAGGATTTATGAAAGTACATGGCCAAACTTCAATTCTGATGTATGTACTATTTAAAAATGATCATTTAACATGAATAACTATATATTATTTTAAGTTTTTAGCAAAATATTATTATTTTCGTAGTGTTTTTCCTGAAATACACAATATTTTATACTGGACACAGTAGTCTGCAAAGTATTATCAAGTTTCCTCCTTTCTATAGCTCACTTGTCAGCTTTGCTGTGTAGACTCCAGGACTGTAGAGTCAGAGTGGAGTTTTTTTTTGGGTTCGGTGGGGTGGGGTTTTTAGAAAAAAAGACCAATGCTGACTCCAAAAATATATAATAAATTGGTACAGTTAGTTCAATGCAGTGCCAAGAGTTTAATTTTAAAGGATTTGGATGACATGAGCAGGAAAAGCTTTGCTGCAGAGGAAAAGATTCTGCTCCCATAGCAAACAGATTGACCATATTACAGCAAAATTTTTCACTTGCTCTCAAAGAAGTAAAAGAGTTCAAAAAATTCATAAAAATGAATTAAATAAGGCAATTCCTTTATACCCTGAAATTGTTTAGAGATTTTTCGCCGTTTTCACGTTTGTCACCAACTCAAGTTTTGTGAAGGCCGTTCCCCCCTTTTCATAAAATAATGAGATCAGATTTGAGGCCCCCTATGAAGGGGATTGATGGGGGCAGTCAACAAATGCTTTTCAGTCTTTTTTGTTGAAAACTGTTTTTTCCCACCGACGCAGAATTTGCTTATTTACAGTTATTAAAGTTTTTTGTGTTTAAAGGTGTATCCCAATAAAATTTTGTTTTAGTTTTTACCTATTGAAAACATAAGGTGATACAAAGCTTAATATTACCATTTTATGACAGTAATGTTATCACGTAAACTTGTGCCATGTATGAGGGAGTAGGAGTCGGTTTTTTAGGGAATTAAAGTCGGAGCTTTTGGGTTACCGCTCCACAGCCCTTTTTATACTCTGCCAGATTTATTGCGTCAACTTTTTATAAATTTTAAAAGGTACGCAGGTATTGCCAGCTCTGTTGGAGGTCTAGAATTTCAGCACTGTACAATGTGCATGCAGATTAGCATCTGTACCATTCCCCTTGGTTCCCATAGGGGCTTTTCTTAATACTTTTTGGTTGCTATAAAAATTATACATTTCTCTGTTAATATCAGGTGCCATAAAGTTCGCATACATTTTTGCAATTTTTTTTAAACTGGAAGGAAGTGTGTGTTTCCACTAATAGTGTTCAAATAGTTCTCTGTTCAGTTCAAAAATAATTTTTACTCTAATCTTGGCTCTAACCATAAATTGTTGTTAGGCTTAGGGTTTTTTATTTTCCATGTTTTTAGGGGTTAGTGCACCATTCCAGCCAGCAGTGTTACAGGTCCAATATCACTTTAGGTCTGCTCTCACCTCTGGTCCAACACCACTTTGGGTTTGATATTATTGGGATATTTTGACATTTTTGGGATGTTTTGAATAAAGTTTTTGGAAAACCATTTTTTCACTTGCACCAAAGCTGCTAACTGCAGAAGGTAGCAGGTGAGCAAACAGATATTCTTTCTATTTGGACTATCACTTTGGGTTAACATAGCATTAGGGTAAACCATATCTGCTACCTGTGCAGTTGCAAAAGGACCCGACAGGTAAAGAAGTCCACTGCTGCTTTAGGAGCAGCTCCATATCGTTTGCTAGATTATCTGTAAGGGACTAAAGAAAAACTTTTAATAGCTCACACTTGTTGCTGGATTGTTTCAGACATAATTAGAGAAGATACTCACAGATAGTTCATCACAGAGTTAGAGGTCCATTATCTGTTTATACTAGGGGGCCTTTGGCTCTCTATGTCTGATTTTGTATGAATTTCATACTAATAGCAACGCAGATGAAAAATTGTGCCACTTATTTTCACAGGTTATAAATAGTACATAAACATATACACGTAAAACAATCCCAGCGCTAGATTTGTTTGGGCGAGTAATAACCTTTGTGGGGAAGCTGCAGTGTGTTTACTTCTTGCTGTTTTCTTCTCCTTCATATTGATGTTGGGTGTTATTCAAGCAGCACTCTCTGTGTGTGTGTCTAAGTGATGTGTTTGTATGTAAGACACAGCAGTCCTTTATTCCTCAAGCAGCCATTTAATCTGCTAGACAAACCCTTACAGGCTTAAAATATGATATGAGGAGCTGTCAGATGGAGAGGAGAATGCATTTCCAGTGCTCATGTTTACCCTTTGTTGGGTTGGCTGATAAACAATGAATGATCTATTATCTTGGTTGTGTAAAACATTTCTAACATTAGAATATTCTGGAAGCAATAATATTATTTTTGCAATTATTATTACTTCTATTGTTATTATCTTTATATTTTAGAATAGTTTTTATTATTAGAAATTCTGGCTACATATAAGCAGTAACATTTATGTTTAGAGATGGGCGAATTTCTCAAAAATTCGATTCAGTCACTTCGCCGAATTTTCCGACAAAATTCGTTTCGTTCCGAATGACTTCGGCATGAATCGCGGTAAACAGCAGCTATTTCCAGGCTGCACAGAGCCTGCAGGGTGCTGTTGGACATTGTGCCATGCTTAAATATGCAGAGGGAGCGTGGTTTGGTCTTCATACATTGTTGTGTTTTAGTATGACATGCAGATGACTGCCGCCGCTCTTCGAATCGCTTCACTATAAAATTCCCTGGGCACTTAAGAGGGCAAAACTGACCAAAAAAACTCAAGCTGGAATGTAGCCTGATAAAGTCATGCCAGCGAAAGCTGGAAAAAAAAAAGCTGAGAGCTCAGGTGGCAACTTTAGTGCAGAGTGTGGAGGGGACGGCGGCAGCCACAGCAGCATGAGGTCAGGCAGTGGCACAATGACATTTGGAGGTGGCAAAACAGGGAAACCACAGGTGGCAAAATGGGCTGTGAAGCGGAGGTCACGGGGGGCAGCAGTATGAGGTCAGGCAGTGGCACATAGACATTCTGGAGGCGGCAAACAGTATTAGGCACAGTCATGACACAATGATACAGTGTGAGATCACGGACAGCAGCAGCATGCGATAGGCAGTGGGCACAATGACATTCTGGAGGCTGGCCAAAACCAGTATTAGGCCACAGTAAGTCGCACAATCACAAAGTGTTGGAGGTCACGGCTGAGGGCCAGCATTATGAGATCAGGCAGTGGCACTATGACATTCTGGAGGGCGGCTAAAAACAGTATTTAGGCCACTCAGAGTGGCGCAAATCACAACAGTGTGGAGTGTCCACGGCGCTGCAGTATGAGATCAGGGCGCAGTGCACAATGACAATTCTGCGGCGGCATAAACGTATTAGGCCACAGAGTGGCACAATCACACAGTGTGGAGGTTCACGCAAGGCAGCTGTATGAGATCAGCAGTGGCAATGGACATTGACAAAGTGGGCAATGGACAGTGCAATTGACAATGACATTCTGGATGGCGGCAAAACAGTATTAGGACACAGATTGGCACAATCAACATTGGGAGGTCACGGCAAGGGGGTGGGGCAGCAGTATGAGTTTCAGGCATTGGCACAATGACATTCCTGGAGGCGAGCCCCCTCTAAACAGTTATTAGGCCACAAGAGTTGGCACAATCACACGTGTGGAGTCACGGCCACGGCGTGGTGTCAGCATTATGAGATCAGGCAGTGGCCACAATGACAATCTGGAGGCGGTAATCAGTATTAGGCCACAGAGTGGCACAATCACAAGTGTGGGGTTCACGGCAGGCAGCAGTTTGAGATCAGGAGTGCATTGACATTGAAAGTGGCAATGACAGTGCAATGACATTGACATTCTGGAGGGCGGCAAAACTGTATTAGGCCACACGAGTGGCACAAATCACACCAAGTTGTGGAGGTACGGAGGCAGCAAGTTAGGAGATCAGGCAGTATGTAAGAATCTGGCGCAGTGGCACAATGGACATTTGGAGCGGCAAAACAGTATTAGTCCACAGAGTGCACAATCACACAGTGTGGATGGTCACGAGGCGAGCAGTATGAGATCAGGGCAGTGGACAATGAAAATTGCAAGTGGAATATACAGTGGCACATGACTCAATGACATTCTGGAGGAGTGCAAAACAGTATTAGGCCACAGAGTGGCACAATCACACTGTGTGGAGGTCTAGGCTCTGGCAAGCAGTAGGAGATCAGGCAGTGACAATGGACTCATTCTGGAGGCGCCAAAACAATATTATGGCCACCAGAATGGCACCAATCACACAGTGTGGACGGTCACGACCAGCTGCTGCTGAGATCAGCAGTGGACAATAGACATTCTGGAGCGGTGGGAAAACAAGGAGGAAGCCACAGAATGGCACAAGGACTGAGAGCGGAGGTCACGCGGGCAGCTGGCAGCAGCATGAAGTCAGGCTGTGGCTCCATGGACACGCAGTGTGGAGGGCAACGGCAGCAGTCAACAGCAGCAGCATGAGGTCAGAGAGTGGACAATGATTTCTGGAGGTGGCAAAACAGGGAGGTTGCACACAGAATGGCACATTGACTGAGAGCGGGAGGTCAGGGCATCGGGCCGGCAGCTGCATGATGTCAGCAGTGGCACAATGAACAGATGTGGAGGACATGGACAGCAGCCACAGCTAGCAGCATGAGGTCAGACTGTGGCACATGACACAGTGTGGATGTCACTGGCAACTGCAACAGTTAGCAGCAGCATGAGGTCTTAGAGTGGAACAATGACAGAGTGTGTGAGGTGGGTGGTAATACAGTCCATGGGTGAAAAATGGTGCGTTGGAAGATGGAGAACTGTCAGCAGAGGTGTGCATCAGGCGGGTGGTGGCATCAGAATAGTAGGTGAGGCAGGTAGTCTTGGAAACCAGAGACTACGTTAAAGGCATTGGTGTGTGGAAATCCTGGCCGAATCCCAGCTGATTCATCTGAACAAAGGTCAGTAGTTCCACATTTCCAGTTGGACAAGCGGGTTTATCCTATTGGGGTAACGAAGGCCCCGCCGCGTCTGTTAACCCACTCTGATGCTCACACTACTGGCCCGGGCAGGACAGCTTCGCCACTGCAAACTCTGGCAAGTTGCCGGACCACACATCAGTGTTGGGATGCCAGTAGCGGTCCAAGCGGATCTTCTAACTGATGTGGCAGAAAGGTGCGTCCAATTAGGCCCACAACCTGTTGGTCAGGGCCTGGCTCCAGGTTCTGCTTTGTGCTGCTGCTGGCGGACTGCCCTCCTCACTAGCGGTGTGAAGGAGCTGCTCATCAGTGACTCCCAAGACTTAGGTTGACACTGATGGGCTGGTACTGACTTCCTTCCCCACACCTTCCCCCAGCAGCCGCGGCTAGTAGTAAGTGAGCGTAGGAACCCCTGGTGGGGGTCAGACTGTCACGAGGAGGGACGGATGCCGCATTAGGGCAGCGGCCAACTGATTACGGAGGATTTCCCGTATAGTATAGTTGAGTTTGGGTCTTTCCCTCTCAAATAGCTGAGAAAAAGGACTCCATTTTTTGGGACGTAGCAGAGGGTCCAATAGGGTGGAGTGCCAGAAGTCATCCCTCTGCCGGATTGCTGACTATTTCTGCTGAGGTCACCTAGCCAAGGCAAATAAGCATGCTGCGGGCCAATCTGCACAAGTGACTGCGAAGGGGCTGCCCTGCCTCATTCCACTGTATACTGCCACGGTGCTTGGGAAGTCATCTGCCTCATCTTCTCATCTCCATCCACCTTCTCCAGCTGCTCCTGCTTCTCCTTTCTTGTCACCTGGTAGAAAATCACTCATTACACCAGCCAATGCTTCTGCTCCAAAGTCCTCCTCCTCCTCCTCCATTTCCAGTCCCCAAACCGGACTCTATGGGGCACGACGATGTTGTCGCCACGTATGTCCAGTCCCTGCCCAGACAGGAAAAAAATTTTTCAGCATCTGTTCCAGGACATGAAGGTGGTATGACTTTATTATCCCGTAGTCCTGGCGACTGACAAATAAGTCGCCTCCCGAATGGCCTCAACAAACGGCAGGTGTCACCCATGGAGCTTGCCATGGCTGACATTAAAGTTACACAGGGGAGTAATTTTGTAGCCTGGATCATCAAAAAAGCGTTAATGGATTTCTCTGTTCTTACAGTCGGTCCAACATGTGCAGGCTGGAATTCAGCGGGTGGAAACATCGCATATCGGTGTGTTTGGGGGGAAGGCCGTTCTGCCGCTGCAATTCAAGGAGGGTTGCTGGTGTTCCTGGCTGTTGTACGAATGGATATAGTTGCATGCACAGTATTCAGGCTCATTTTTCAGAATGTTCTGAAGAATCGGTGGATGACTTCAGGAACTGTTCACACCACGATTGAAAAATCTGTGCGCCATGCAGGGGCGACATGGGTCCAACCATCATCGGTGCATGCGCGGCACCAAGTTCCTCCCATTGTCCGTCACCATGGTTGCCCGATTAGCAGTGTGCGGGAATGCACACATCGATTTCTTGCTGCATGGACGCGGAGCAGTTCCCTCCCCTGTGTTTGACTTCGTTTCGCCGAGGGACAAGCCAGGTGTAGAACTGCGTGACAACGCTGTGCCCTACACATGTGGTTTGATGGAGCAGTACTTGTGGAGGCTGAGGGATGGTCGGGTGGTGGTGGAGGGATGGCGGAAATTGGCAGAGGTTGCTGCAGTTTGGACAAGTGGAGGAGAAAGCGGCGTCTTCCTGTCAAGTTGTTGGTGTGCCTTGGGCTGGAAGCAAATTCACACAGTAGGCCGTAAAGGACATTGTAATGGAGTCCTGACACGTAGTTTACAGCTCCGCGTCGTGCTGCCATGGCACATTGGAACAAACCGATAAGCTCAAGGACTGGGACCCACCTTCTAGTTTAATATTTATGAAAGTGCTTGGTACTGCCTTTTTGGCTAAAATAAATTGTAATGGCTTGGGAACTTCCATCTCGGCTCGGCACATAGCTAATTAGTTTTCTGCTGAACGGTGCAGAGTCCACACATTAGGAATGGGAGGGACTGTACATGTACCAACAATTGGAAAGGAGCACGGTCAGCTGCTGCACCTTCAGGATGGATGGACGCATTACTGTTTGTCTCTTTGCCAATCGACTCGCTGAACGGAACTGATGGCGCCATGAGTAGCGAGGAGCAGGAGCATCTGGACCAGGGAGATGATGTCAAAGACGAAACAGCTCCTTCTGAGAGGTGGTGGAGCTTGCACTGCGCTGCAAATGCATCCATGCACTGAGAGCTGCTGCTGCCTGCTGTTGCCTGCGGCAGGATGGACCACCACATATGAGCCAACGTTTCTCCCAGGCCCAACGGATAGGTGAAGCTGCATGTGTGACGAAGGGCCGATCTGGTGCCAATCGTTAGCTCCTGGCCACGCTTCACTTTCGGACCAACAGATTTCTAATTGATACCAATATTCGGCTACTCCGGTGTCTTAGCAAAGAATGGCCACACCGCACGTAGTATCGGATTTTACCGCGTCCACAATCGCTCCGCACGAGTGACTACTGCCCCGCTGCCTCGCTGTACCCCTGTGCTGCCTACTTTTTGGAACTGCGAAGCGGACAAGTTTTTTACCCCGTGGCCTGCTTGGCTCCGGACCTCCTGCTGACATCATGCTGGACTCACGGTTCCACACGACTCACTGTGCTGGCTGCGCTGCTGCCTGACGGGCAACTGACGCCCTATTCTCCTGTACGATGATGAAAGCCCTTGCTTGAAGTGCGGTTCGGCTAAGGTCAATCATCTATTTGTGTTTCAATCGTCACTGCTGTCCTCATCACACGGTTCTTGGTATGCCGTGGATGACTACTCTCACAAAACATGGACCTCCCATGCACTCTTCCACATCTATACCTTGCAGCCTTATGCAAGCAGAGGCGATATTGGCCCATTTCTTCGCTGCCAAGTGTGCTGGACTGCCATCCTCAAATTGTTCATCCTCGCTATATTATGGCGCTGAGACCAGACCACATAGTAGTTCTTGTCTGAGGGAACCGGATGGGACAGAGGCGGGCTGAGGGTCAGGTGAGGGCCGCTGAAGACCCGTCCCGGGCCATGCCCCAACTAATGGTTGTGTCTGAGTGTTCCCACCTACTCATGGCTGGGGTTGTCAGATGTCATTCTGAGGAGGAAGAGGATGACCTAGTCAAAACCAATCAAGAATCCTTGGGTTGCTGAAACAACACACGGCAGCTAGATGGTCAGCGGGCTGTTGTGGCCTCACCGAGTGGACCCCTGCTGCGACGTTTCCCTTGCTGTGCTGCGACCTTCGGGCCTGTTCTCAGGAATGTTTGTGCCACTGCCACTCGCAGGTGCAAGAGCCTGCCACTCTCTGTCTGGACATAATGTTTTGTTCTAATGTACCAGGACACTTTGTTGATGATTTTTGATATTGTATATGATAATTATACACCCTGTTTTTGACTCAAGAACCCAGAAACCAGCTTGGGTAACCCTTGGAATATACAGTGCGATCCACTAATGGCAGGAAAAATTTACTTGTATGTGGTCGTTTAAAAAACCACTGTGTGTTTTATAAATGTAAAAGCACAAACAGGCTAATCTAACCTATCGGACTATGAATTAGGCTACAGGAAAAATGTATATATTTTGGCGTTTGAAAAGGCGGTTTATTTTTGTCAGACACCAGCAAAACAACGCTTAATTAACTCTGGATGTAAATTAAGCCAAAGAATTGAGCACACAAAATTCTAGGTAGCTTTGTTTAGGTGTTACAATTGCATGTTTTTATGACACAAAAGAGATACAGTTGTAATTAACCTTTTGACTTGTGAATTTGGCTGACAGGAAAATTTTATATATTTTGCCGTTGAAAAAGACGTGTTTTTTTCTGTCAGCACACAGCCAAAAACGCAACGCTTATTTAACCTCTGGATGTAATTGCGACAAAGATTTGAGCGCACAAACTAAGTAAGCTTTGTAGCGTGTTACAATTGTTTGTTGTTTTTCTACAACACACAAACAAAGGAGGATACTGTAGTAATTAACCTTTGCTTGTGAATTAGGCTACAGGGAAAAATTTATATATTATGGCATTGAAAAAGACGGTTTATTTGTTGTCAGCACACCAGGCAAAAAACAACGCTTAAATTAACACTGGATGTAAATTGCGCAAAGAATTGAGCCGCACCAAACTTAGTATCTTTGTAGCGTGTTCAATTGCGTTTTTTTCTACGCCACACCAACACGGAGATACAGTTGAATTAACCTTTCTTTGTGAATTAGGCTACAGGAAAAATTTTATATATTTTGGCAGTGAAAAAGGTCGTTTGATTTTGTCGCACACCAGCCAAAAACAACGCTATAATTAACCTCCTGGATGTAAATTGCAGCCAAAGAATTGAGCCCCAACAAATTAGTAGCTTTGTAGCGTGTTACAATTGAGTGTTTTCTTACGCCACACAACAAGAGATACAGTTGTAATTAAACCTTTGCTTGTGAATTAGGCTACGAGGAAAAATTTATATATTTTGGGTTGAAACAAGACGGTTTCTTGGGGGTTCAGCACACATGCAAAACAAAGCTTAATTAAATCCTGGATGTTAAATTGCAGAATGAATTTGGAGCAGCCAAAATTTGAAGTGTATTTTGTATTGTAAAAATGCTGTTTCTTCTAAAGGAAATCACAACAGGAAACTGGCTTAGATCCCACTTGGTATTGAAGTATATGCAGCTGCGTGGACGCACACTGGTTTCAGATCCAATACCCAAAAAATTAGATAATAGAACATTAAAGAGACACAGTCTCTGAGGACAAGCTGAGACCACCCACAGAAATCGCTATATAAAATTCAATTCTTCAGTAAGAGTATCAGCCGCGGTAGCACCTTCCCTTGATGAGCAAAATGAGAGGAGTGTGAGTCCCGGCGTAGCGCCCGGACTTATATGTGCGGTGACATACAGAATCCGCGGTCATATGATTGGCTTCTCCTCTGCACATGTCATGCAGGCTATGCCTTTTCTTCCTCCCAAAAGGCTTTGCCATGTGCGCCATGTGCTCGCAGCCATTTTTATCAATCAAAAGCACACTTCATTCACCCGAAGTACCCAAAGTTCGACTTCATCCGAACGAGTTTTCCTGAAATTCTAACGAATTCCACTTCGTTAGAATTGATTCACCCATCTCTATTTATGTTCTTTTTTTGCCTCCTGGACCCTGAAAGCTAAAACTGTCTGTGACATTGCTTTGTGTCATCTTGCTTTTTTTTGTTTCATGAGTATTTTTTAACTTTTATTTTTTTTTCTATTTTTCTTTCTATTCTAATGAATCATTAGATTTACCTAAAAAAAGGTATTCCTATTTTGGCATTTAGGATACAGTGTTTTATTTTGTTTGCTCATTACTGATTTCCAACAGCCTTATATTTTATTTTATTTTTTAATGTAGTCATATTGGAATTGTATTTTTGTGGAATACTTTATATTCTTTAATGGTACCATTTTGGGTTCCCATAACTCATTGAAGGGGTATTCCAATCTCATTGCTTAGCTTTAACTTGTAGGTAAATAAAGATTATTGCCAAATAATCCCTTTTCCCAAATTTTTTCTTTACTTCAGGTTAAGCAATTTTTTTTCCCCTGCTTTTTTTAAAACAAGCTTTTTTAAATTTAGGGCTAAGTCACATGCATAGGACAAAACATGTCAGAAAGCCAACGGCATTTTGTTCCATGCAGGACCGCGTTTTTTGGCATTGGTTTGCACAAAAAAATGGTTAGTTTTAGTTTTGACCGTCGGCGCAAACAATTGAATGTACGGGAATCCAACGGCAAATCGCGGGACTCTGGTGGAATAAGCAACATGTTGCATATTCCGCCTAATTTTTAATACGGCAGTTAAAAACCCACTCTGTAAAGACTAGAGCAAAGGTTTTTCATTGCTGTCTATGCAGCACAGTGTACCGTTGGATTCTTGAGGGTTTCAAAATACTGAAACCATCATAAATCTGATGGCATTCTGTACTGTGTAGACATAGCCTTACTGATGACCTGTCTCTGCTCTTGGTGACATTACTTCCTGCTGTGTCTTATCAACAGGATTAAGCTCACTTCTCAGTTTATGATCTTATCTTTCTAGTAAGAAAACCCTTTAACCCTCTATACCACAAAGAAGCCCTGTATCATTCTGCCTTGTCTGCAGATCAGATTTCTGTGAATTTACATCAAAGACAAAGTCGCTGAACAGCAAACAATGTGTTTTGGCAGCATATAAGATTGTCTCTCTCACTACAAGCTTCCTCTCATAACAAAATCAACTTTGCTAACTCACTTTTATAGTCAGATATCCTGCTTGGACAGTGTCATTGTTTTCCACAAGCTGTCAATCACCAATGTCCCTGTAACAGGCACAGCTATGAATCCGAGATTGCAGATCTTAAATGTCAGTCACCACTATAGACCACCATTATAGAACTTCCCACAACCTGCATCGGAATAGGGAACCTGAATGCAGGTATGAAGAACAGAAATTTTCAAGGGGGAACCACGTATCGGGGCCGGCGCCCGGGATACCACGGGCCCCTCCCCTGCGTTTGGGGTTCCCGGCGCGGGTCCCGGCCCCCTTGCGCCTGCCACTGCCCCGGGAAACCCCTCTCCCAGCCCCCGTTTCCTGTTCTAGCTCCGTGGCCGCCGTGCGGTACCTTGCTTAGGGCGCGTGCGGCGAGGCCTGGTGGGGATTTAAAGGGGATGCGTGCCGATAATTGGCATCGCTGAAACGTGCCCCCATTTAGTGTGCAGCCCCCTAATCCTGCCAGTTTGGGGTTGTGTTGGATGCTTTGTCTGTATTCTAAGTTCCGTTTGCCTACCCGTGACCAGTCCGCCTGCTTACGTTCCTAAACCTTCCTGTTTCCTCTGCCCTGCCCTCTGCCTTGCCGTCTTGACCACGAACCCTGCCCCCCTCCTCCCCTCCTCCCCTGTCCCCCTACGTCTCCCGGATTCTGTTCTGTACCACGCTTTACCTTTCGGCCGCCGCCGCAAGCAAGTCATGCGGGGGTAGCGACCTGGTGCCTCACCCCGGGCAGCAACCCTCCCGCTTTGCGGCGGGCTTGTTGAAACCGGGGGCTATTTTAGACTCGCCCCCTGGGTGGCTAAACATATTGCTTGGGGTTTGACCACGAATTCACCTCTGCATTACAGTACAAACTGGCCATGGATTCCCCCGGGACCTCTGCCCGACCTACGGGATGCCCGACGGCAGGCCCAGCAGAGCCAATATTACCAGCTAGGGCCAGTGCAAAACCCTTTGGGCCCCCCATCACCCCCCCAGTGCCGCCGCCCCCCTGCATCCATTGCTCCGCTTTATTGCTCTCCTGTCCGGCTTTGGGACCCTCTCGCATCGCCTCCCCCTCTGTACAATGGGACCCCAAGAAATCCCAGGGTTCATCACCAAATTGCCCCCATCCCCCCTCGAAGAGGGGCTCAATTCCTACGGCTTTGCCAAGGGGGGCCTTCAAAAATCAGCCTCTTGTCTGGAAAAACCTTGACTTGGGCCATCCCACTATGGGACGAGGGGTTCCTCTGACGGCGGACCCCCAAAACCCTTTCCCTCTGGGGGTTTTTCGCACGGCCCTTTGAGGAACCGGGGCCGACTTTTCGGTCCCGCACACTGCCCCCGGCTCCCGTCAGGGCGACACCAGGGTTTTGGTCAGTATTCATGCAGTTTCGCACTCTCACTTCGGCTGGACTGAAATAACGAAGCTTGGGGGCGACGTTCTGGGAAGGTCTCTCGGGGCAAATCAAGGATGACTCGTCGCTCGGGATCTACCACTGCTTTTTGGGTGATTAATCCACCTAGCCACCCGAGTCGTTTCGGGCGCCGAAAAGGCAAACAGAGCCCGCCTTCAAGGAGGTTATCCTCCCCGCCGTTTACCCCCTTTGGGTCCCACGTTCCAGCGGCCCCCCTTTCCTCCTCCAATGGTTCCGAGGGGAAAACCTATGCAGGTTGGGGAGAGCCCCCCCTTCCCGGGGGAATGTTCACAGCGTCGTCAGAAGGCTTGTTTTATTGTGGCGTTCTGGCCATTTTTGCCGGGGCCCCCCTGGGGGGAAACTCCCCCACCTGGGCTGTAGGAGAGGCAAACCCAGGTGTCGGCGGGGCCCCTCCCCCTCTGACCCCTCCTGTTTATTGGTTTTCCCGGGCAGCACCCCTTTTAGGGTACCGTTTATTGATTCAGGTCTGCAGGAAATTTCATAAGCCATTTAAATTGTGACCGGTTTCGCTCCCAGTGATTCCGTTACGAACTTGTTGTTCGTGGTCAGTGGCGAATTTCCTTTAAGGGCGCTATCCCCTTCCGCACGCTCCCCTCACCTTGCAGATTGGGGGTCTTCCAAGGAGACTTTGCAACTTCTGTCCTCCTCATTGTCTGAAAACCTTCTGGGCCTTCGTGGTTGCAGGACCCTACCCCGACCTTGGACTGGGCAAGGAAAAAGCGTTGGGGGTTTCCCCATGTCCTGCGTTCCGTCGAAGCCGCAACTGTTCCCCCCCGGGCCGCCTCCCCGAAATCTACCAAAACCCCAAAAAGGCCTTTCTACGCCATTACTGGACTTTGCTGACGTTTTTTTTCGAAAGACGGGCCAAACTCTTCCCCCACGCCGGCCTTATGATTGTCCCCAGATTCAACTGGGGTGTACCTCCCCGGGGCCGGGGCTTTTCCCCTCTGTCCCGGAGCTAAGGCTATGTAGAGTAATCTTGGAGAACCTCTAAAAGGGTCTTCGTAAGTCCTTCTCCAGTAAGCGGTTCTTTTTCGTGGAGAAAAAAGAAGGGGGCTCCGGTCCGCATCGATATTGGGGTTAAATAAAATTACGGTTAAGAACCGCTACCCTCTGCCCTTGATCTCTGAACTTTTCAAACTCGTGGCGCGGGAAAAACTTTTCCAAGGGGTTTCGCGGTGCTTTTAAATTAATTGCATTCGAGAAGGCGATGAGTGGAAAACGGGATTTTAATACTGGGATGGCCATTTGAGTATCTGGTTTGCCATTCGGTCTCTTAACGCCCTGTGTGTTTCAGAAAATTTTCAACAGATCTTCCGGGGGCCTACTCTACGTTGTGTTATTGTTTAACTGGAGAAATTTTTAATTTTTTCTCCTGATCTTGAAAACTCTCGCCACCGCGTCCGCCAGGTCCCCAGGCGACTCCGCCCCACACTCTTTGCCAAATCGAAGAAGGCCTTTGAACTAAGCTTCCCCCCTTAGGGGTACATCGTCTCTGACAAAAGGGTTTTCCGGGTGGATCCTTCAAACCTCCCCAGTTTACAGTGGTCACAACCTGGGCCATCGGGGGCCCTTCAAGGTTTTTGGGGGGGGCAATTATTTAGACAATTTATCCCCCACTTCTCATGCTTCGGATACGGTGGGGCTTGAATCCCTCAACAGCCATAGTCCTCCAGAACAGTCGTCAGGGCTGCTCCCGTGGTCTTCAACAAATTTCCCCCTGGGAAAACTTACGGCGTCCTGCCTTGCGGGGTAAATCTGAAGTGGGGACATTCTTCCGAACGCGGCATCCGGGGTTCACGGTCTTACAGCTGGTCTCCCCGTTATTACTGGGGCCCCCCCCTCGTTAAAAGTCATGGGCTTTTGTTTTGGCCGCACCTCCTGTGCCGTAATAAGGTCCCCGTTTTCCAAAACCCCCCCGGGGCCCTTTTCAGCCTCTCCCTGTGCCGGAAAAACCCTGGGCCCCTGTCGCCATGGACTTTGTTACAGATTCCCGTCCCATTTGGAAACACGGTCATCTGGGTGAGGGCCAACGTTTCTCCAAAATGGCTCATTTTTTCCCCTGCCCGGGTTACCCTTTTTCCCCCCCAGCTGGCCCAACATTCTTTCCGGGTGTTTTCCCATTGCACGGTTCCCCCTTTTCAATTGTCCCTTTGGCAGGGGAGTCCAGTTTATTGCTAAATTTTGGCGGGCTCTGTGCTGTCAGTTGCAGGTTCAGCTAGATTTTTCATCTGCTTACCACCCTCAAACTAACGGGCAGGTAGAGCAGGTTAACTAGGTGTTGGGAACCTACTTGCGGCATTTTGTGTCCGCTCGTCAGGATAACTGGTCCGATCTTCTCCCCTGGGCAGAGTTTTCCTATAACTCTTTAGATTCGGAATCCGCTGGGGCCTCCCCCTTTTTTGTCATCTTTGGGTTACATCCCCGCCCACCTCTCCCCCTAGCTACCTCGTCCCTTGTCCCTGCCGTGGATGCCCAAGTAAAGGACATCAAGGCTCTCTGGCAACTCACACGACAGGCCCTGCTACGGGCTTCTGCTCGCACCAAACTTCAGGCTGACAGGTATCGTAGGTCCCCGCCCTTATTTGAGCCGGGCGATAGGGTTTGGTTATCCACCAAGTACATCCGTTTCAAAGTGCCCAGTTACAAGTTGGGCCCCAAATACTTGGGCCCTTTTGTGGTACTTCGGAGACTGAACCCAGTATCCTACAAGCTCCGCTTGCCCCCGACCCTACGTATCCCGAACGCCTTTCACGTGTCCCTCCTCAAGCCGGTGGTGCTGAACCACTTCTCCCGTAGATCTGTCTCGCCTTCTCCTGTCGCTAATATTGATAACATCTTTGAGGTCATGGAGGTGTTGGCGGAGAAGACAGTGAGGGGGAAGCGGTTCTTCCTTATTGACTGGAAGGGCTTCGGTCCGGAGGAGCGTTCGTGGGAACCAGAGGCCAACCTGTCCCCTGATCTCCTCTCTAAATTCTAAAGGAAGAGGGGGAGACCTAAGGGGGGTACTGTAACGGGGCTCGGCGCCGCGGATCAGCACAGCCGTCCCCCTGCGCTTACAGGGTCCGGTGCGGGTGCCGCGGCTGCCCGCAGCCCTTGCCCTTCTGCCACTGCCCAGGAAACCCCCTACTCACCAGTCCCCACTCCTGTGTCTAGCGCCGACGGCCGCCGCGTGCGTACCCGCTGCTTAGGGCGCGCGCGTGACGGCTGGTCGGGATTTAAAGGAATAGCGCGCCGATAATTAGCCATCGCTGGACGCTGACCCTATTTAGTGTGCACGCCTCCTACACTCACTGCCAGTTCGTTGGTCCTGACCTCCTGCCTGTCCCCGACTCCGTCTCCGGATTCTGATTCAGTACCACGCATTTCTTCGGCCGCCGCCGCAAGCAAGTCACGTCAGGGGTAGCGACCTGGTAGCCTCACGCCGCAGCAAGTCCATCCCGCTGTGCGGCAGGCTCTGTTGAACACTGGGGGCTACTTAGACTCCGCTCCCTGGCGTGGCTAAACTATCATCGCTTGCGGTGGTCCAGCGTATCCACCTCTGCATTACAGCCACTTTTTAACCTTTATTCACTTTTTTAGTAGGGAGAAAAAGAAACCGCAATCGTACAATAGCATATAGCAGTATTGCATATAAAAACTTTTTTGGCATCATTTTATTCTGAAAGGCATAGCTTTTTCATGTTTTCATATTTCTATGTTCAATATGTGATATGAATTACATTTCAACTTAATTATACAAATGTGGTGGGTATTTTTCACTTTTAATTTCAATTTCTCTTATTTTTGTAATAAATTTTGTCGCAAAAAATATAATACATTTCCAGGATAGGATGTTAAATATCCATTCCATCTCCTTTTGTAGGATCAAGCGATCCCAGTCACTTGGCCTGCATCCCAGCCTCCCTATCTCAATGCCACAAAAAGTTAGTTGATCACATTGTGGAAATGCATTTGGGTTTATATATTAGAAGGGATATTATAGGGGTTATAGGGTTACTTAGTGGGGTCGCCCTTTTTGGGCATGGCTAACCCGCTAAGTGTATTGATTAGGGATTTTATAGGGTTAGAAACTCAGTTGTTTCTACATTCCTTCATTAAAGAGGTGGTTTCTACTACTTTTACTATTGGAGTAACCATCTGTTACTATCTGAGTTATTACTGCTCTTGCTGTACCCTTGGCAACTGGAATTGGTAAGTAGTTCCCCAACTCCTCTTCAATAACTACAGGAACTAATTGGGTGAATGACAATTTTTTGACCCATATGTTATATTTAAAAGAAAAAAAAATAGGAATTATTAAAAGTTGTATTTTACAGGATATTTTCTTTCCAACTGTGATTCAGTTAAATGTATTCCACATACTACAGTATTTTCTTCTGTGATATGTAACTCCTTGTTTCCCCTAAATACACATTATTTACACTGCATATACTTCACATTATACATGACTTGTTCATAAGGGGTGGTCCCACTTCCTACATTTACCTACAGGTCTACTACCTGTGCCGCTCTGGAGCGGTGCAATTCTCCGCTACCTCATTTCAAGTGAACCATGTGAGCCAGGGAGCTCCAGAGAAGCAGTGATGGAGATCTGTAGGTAGGTCTAACTTTTAAAAAAATGTTTTACCCACCATGACCTCAATGAGGAATATTTTTTCTTTGCTGGACAACTACTTTAAGGTAATGTTCACACTGCTGCACAGCAAAATTGGCATGTGTTACTTTTGAGCAAGCAATGGATTCGACAGAATACTTCACTTCTTGCATTACAATGAGTTAAATCCTTTGTATAACTTTTTGGCAGAATGTGATTTTTGTAAGAGACAGATATGAGCATTGCACATGGATAAAAGCTATTTAGTTTTTTCTTTGCTATTTGTAAATGTTTTCTACTCTCAATGGCATAGTAGGGGAGTTAAATAAGCAAGCAAGCAAGCAAGTTAGGCGTGGTCACCATATTCTACAGTACATAATGCAAAGTTTGTTCCTGACAATGTGAAGTGAATCCACAAGTTCTGATCTGCTCAGTCTGCAATGCATTCAAAGTCTATCCTACGAGCCGCACATTTAAAATATAGTAAATATTGCAGTGATACAATTTATAATACATCAAATATTCCATGTTTGCATATATCTTAGCAGCCTCAGTGCTGCAGCATTTTTGTGTTTCTTTTATTTCTAAGATTATCTGTATTCAGATTTAAAAAAAAATATACACATCTTACACTTTTGCTCAAGAAATGTCACCAGTTTTAAAAAATGACTGTTAAAAACTCATCAGTAGAAATAAAACAGAGATTTAATGTTGGAAATGAGGTGCTCAGTAGTTACTAACCTCCAGCAAATGTCACACGTTGTATAAGATACATTTGATTTTTACTGTTAATGACACCTCATGTGTCACAAGCAGCAGATTAGATCTGCAACACCTGTTTAACATATTGAAGTGAAAATGTTCCTGCCTGATTTGGTTGAACTAGTGGTTGATGCACCACCCAACAGAGTCTTCTACCTAATAGACTTTCATAGACTGAAGCTGATGTTGTCAGAATGTCATACAGTTGTTGCTGGAACAACTGATGATGGAACTTGGTAGTTGTTGCAATTAAAATCTTTTACTTTTCTAAAAGTTTTCTTAAACATTTAATGATGTAAGATAAAATATGTATTCAAAATCACTAAATAAGGGAGTACATACAGTAAAATCCGACCAAGCAGCTGTAACAGGGCCCTTTGATAGTGGACAACCAGCCCTTGTGCTTATATTAGTGGGTAGTAAAATGATACTCCCTTCTCTTGAGGAAATATATTGTTAGCAAACAGGGTGGTGGGGAATTAACCCTAAGGTCTTAGAAAGGTGTAGAGGGAACAAACACTTCCTTAATCACACTATATTATGCTATAATGAGGGTCCCATTTTGATCTTTGCTATGGCTCACAACCATGGGTAAATTAAGACTAGCATGGGCCCTGGGTTATATGGAAAATGTGAGTTCACTTTTAAGCCAGTATTTTAAAATTATATGCATGTATATCTATAGACACACATCGATTAACATTGATGAACCCTCTTCAGAGATGACAGATTCCAGCTATTATCTACAGATGATACATGCAATCAGGATATAGGATCTTAGATAACATCCACCCTGGCAACCACTTATATGCCATGGCCAGTACAGGCCATTAGACACTCTTTCATCAACCATTGCACTTTCAGCCTTATTGTAGAGTGCTGCTCATTTGTCATACCAGCTGAGGCCTCATGAAGTCTCCCAAGCTTCCCATGATATCACTCTCATTACACCCTACCAGAGGCAGTCTATAATATGAGAGTGGTAAAATGACAGTATATACTGTAATACAAAAGTATTGCATTATATTGAACAAGCATTACTACATTAAAAACACCTAAAAGATAAAGGATGACATCTATGAATTCACCTTCACCATTTTTTCACTATACATTGCCGGTTCTATAGATGTTAGAACAGGCATTCCGTCAAACTTGACTCAAGGTCCCCCTGACGACACATTTTAATACGACAAAGTTTGGTGTGAAACTGCCATACAAAGTTTGCCGCATAACACTCTATGCGACAATTTTGAATATTACGCGCCAAAAATGTTTGATGCATAGCACTTTCATTCATACTGCCATATTACACATATCTATTTAGAAGTGGTGTATTGGCGCCAAATTACAAATATGGCTTATGCTAATTCACAGATGTCGCCCAAAGTGTTTGTTTTTTAAATATAAAAATTGGTGAGTGGCATTTCATAATGTGTAATACTTTGCAAAATGTAGCGTGAGAACCTAAAAATTTACTTATAGACTTGTATCAACAAAACCCCTAAAGTTCAAAAATGATCTACTTTTACACTCTTCAACATTTAAATTGCAGCCTCAAGAAGAACTATAAGGGTATGCAAATCAAGGAATTAGCAGATCTGCAAATGATCACATTTTCAAGCACCTAACACCAATCTGTACCTGCCCTGGTAACAAGCATGGCAGAGGCGTCAACCTTCTCCTGTCAGATGACTGTTCCTATATCTTCATTCCTCTTCTACCTTCTCTCACACTCCACTAATTTGAGGTGCACTCCGTCCGCATCTACTTCCCCTCCAGACTCTAAGGGCGACATGTATGAAGGAAGGCGTGTCAAAGTGAATACATTTTCAGTGTATAATGCGCCTGATTTATGAAAGTGGTTTTTGTGTGTTCATAAATGGTGTGTAACGTTCGACGTGCCTCGCCTATGTGTTAGGCGCATTACGGAACTTACGGACACTTAAGTAATGCGCCTAACATGTATAAAGGCTATAGACAGACTGGAAATAAGAGAAGTCATTAGAATAGCATGTCAGTAAATAGAAACTATGGTACTGATCCTGCTTGGAGGACTACAGGTCCAAGCAAGACCTGTGTTGTGCTGGCTCTTGCTGTATGCAGAATAAAGGGTGATAGTATCAAAAATAAATTTTATATTGTAAAAATTTTAAATCTAAAAATCTGAACAACATAATCAATGTTTTTTAATGTAAAAATTTGTTTTAGATTCTATTAATTTTAAATACTTTTTATAGGAGATATTATATTTTTGGGATATTATATATTTTATATTAATTTATATGATCATATTTTTCATTAAAATAATACAATTTTATATAGTTTGATAATTATAATAAATAACTTTTTATTAATGTTCTGGTGTTAGTTTAGAAATATTGGACATTTTTGCCCCTTACAGCAAATCTATCTTCACTTTGACTCCTCAGGCTTAGGCAGACCACATTGAAATAGGTCTGCCTGTGCGAGCAGTAATGCTCCTAGTTTTTCCGAACCACATTCATATATTTGTCTAATATTACGAGTGTGGTGCGACGCACATCCATAACATCCCCAGAATGCCCCCAGAACATCCCTTTATGTTAGGCGCATTTGAAAGTGTCGAGTCTTACGAACAATGCGCCTAACACAAACATTAGGTGAATTAGACATCTTAGACTACTCAGTTAGATGCATTGTATGCCAAAAAAAGGGTGAAATACCCTTTCATACATGTCACCCTATGTGTCAGTCCTCTACCAACCGCCAGGCCCTGCCACCATCTTTCTTCAACATTTTGCCTCCTGTCTTCTCCATTTTCTTTTCACCGACATCCCCACTATAAACATGGGAGACTTTAATGTCTCTATCGACACACACCCCCACTCGGCTGCCAGCAAACTTCTGTTGCTCTCCTCTTCTTTTTGCCTCTCAGAGTGGACCTCTGGAGCCGCTCACAAAGAGGGACACACATTGGACCTCATTTTCACACACCTCTGCCCCTTATCTAACTTCTTAAACTCTCCTCTCCCCATTTCTGACCACAATCTGCTTATTGTCTTCCTCCTCTCCACTCCACCTGTACCTACTGTCTTAAATCTAGTGCACACCCGCAGGAACCTTCAAGGTCTTAACCCTCATACTTTCTCTGACTGTCATCTACCTCTCTCTACCATATCCTCAATTGAAGATACAAATGCAGCCACTGGTTTCTACAAAAACACAATCACCTCCAACCCTGGCACACCAATGTGACCAAAACTCTGAGGCGAGCTTCCAGAGTTTCTGAACGACGCTTGAAGAAAACCCACTCTGCTGATGACCTGCCTACATTCAAATAATCACTCCTTTAATTCAGGTCTGATCTCACCTCTGTCAAACAGGCTTATTATACCACTGTCATATTCACTCTGTCTCAAAACCCTAGACAACTATTCAACACCTTTAACTCTCATCTCCTTCACCCAGCACCCCCTCCCACATCTCTCCTCTCAGTAGATGATTTCACCACTTACTTCCTAAACAAGATCAACCTCATCAGAGAAAGCTTCACCCCCACAGTTCCCTACTCCCACCTCTATAACTGTAAAGTTCCCACTGCATGCCTCTATACCTACACACTACTCTTCTCTCTTAACCTGCTTCTCCACTGTTACCTATGACAAGCTGTTCTCTCTACTCTCCAAATCCAACCTCACTATCTGTAATCTTGACCCAATGCCATCCCACCGCATTCCAGGCCTTAGTTCTATTATTATATCAGCCCTCACCCATCTGTTCAACCTATCGTTAACCTCTGCCATCTTCCCTTCCTCCTTTAAACACACTACCATCATACCTATCCTTAAGAAATTATGGCCGACATGTATGAACGAGGCTGCACCAGTTTTCTGGTGTACTTAGAGCCAAAAATAAAGTATAAACAGGCGCACTTCAAACTTTGGCTCGATAAGTCCCTTGGTAATGCGCCAAAGACACTTTTTAGTGTGTCAAAGACTAGAGGCGTGTTACACCACAAGTAGAAACATTTATGATTCTTTAAAATCAAGGCGCAGAACAGTTAGAACAGCCAGACCAAGTTAAAGGTGGCCTGCCTGAGCCAGACTTGTCGTATTGGCACTAGACTGCGCCTGTATGTATGAACTGCAGAAGAACAGGTTCATACATTCTGGCACATTATACACTGCCTTAAAGCTATTTAGAACTGGCCTATCAGTGTGGGATAGTGGGCCAGCCTCACTGTGTTTTCCAAGTAAAATCCCATGCATGACAATTGTGAAATGTTTCTTTGGATTTTACTGTTTGGCCACAAGATGCCGCTATGTCCAGTTTCCAGTATATGCAAATGAGGGACATGGTATAAGACTGGCACATGGCAGCAGCCATTTTAGAGAAGCTGCTGAGACTCAGAGGAGAACAGACAGAGACAGAAACTAAGCTATAAAGAACCCAGGATTCAGAGTTGTTCCAGAGACAGCGGAGAGCCTGACTGTCTATACAGACGCCATCGCAGAGAGAGAGAGAGAAAATTCCTGGACAAGAAGGACAAGCTGCCAAGATAGAGAGGACTGTCTGCAGCCGGATCATCCACTTCATCCACAAGGATCTGCACCTGAGGACAGGAATTGCCTGCCATCTTTAAGGTACCTCAGCGGATGCGTGCACGCCAACGAGCTCAGAACTGTGAGAAGGCCTGCTATTAGTTTAGATAGTTTAGGTTCAGTTACAGGCCAAAGTAGGGTTTACCAAATACATCTTCCTGTTCAGTACTTGGAGAGTTTGATATCACACCGTTAGCTACTTGAACTGGTTCATCTGTGAGGGAAAGTTTGTGTCGCATGTGTGTTTGAAAGGGAAGTGGGTAAATCCATTTAAGCTGTGTAAGCTGCTGTGCTGCACCACGAGCCCCTGCAACTGCCCCCACACACGATTGTTCCTGTTGGTGCTTACGGTATTAAAAAGGTAAGGGGTTATCGCCCTTTCCGAACCCCATGGTTAGGTAAAGTTATCAGGCATCCAGAGAATACACTTCTGTCGGCGCGCTGTGCAGCACAGGGGCCCAGGATACTTATTTGTAAATTTGTGTTTGGGGGATCTGTTCACCATATCGTTTCAGAAAATTCAGTAAAACAAACCACTGTTGAGCTTGTGTTGGAGTCGTGTTCTCTGTCCGTGACTTCGCTGTATTCCGATAAACCTGCCCTCGGTACTCGGCTTACATCAGCGCCAACGTTCATACATGGCACCCTATCTCTTGAGCCTACCTCTCTGTCCAACTATCACCCAATATCACTGCTTCCATTTACCTCTAAACTCTTTGAACAGCGTTTGTATCTTGAACTGTCCTCTCATCCAACTCTCTTCTTAATTTGCTGCAATCTGCTTTCTGATTCCACCACTCTACCAAAACTGTTATAACCTAGGTCACCAATGACCTAGCAACTGCTAAAGCCTCACACCATTACTCTTTGCTTCTCCTCTTAATCCTGTTCTCTGCCATCAACACTGTCAACCATCCCTTCCTGTTGCAAATCCTCTTATTTCTTGGTATCACAGACTCCTGGTACATCGCTGACTGGACATTCAGAATCTCTCACTCTTGCATCACCTCCTTCTCTCGCCATCTCTTTTTTGGAGTCCCACAGTGGTCTGTCCTGGGTCCCCTTTTCTATCTATATTTATGGTCTGCGCCAGCACATAGCATCGCATGGCTTTCTGTACCACCTGTATGCTGATGACACCCTACTTTACATCTCCGAACCAGATATTAACTCTCTGTCTATCGTCCATATCCTCCTTCTTCTCCTTCCGTCACCTAAAACTGATTGTGGAGAAAACTGAATTTATAATTTTCCCACCGCCCTTATCTATCCACCCACCCAATCTATCACAGTCAACAGTTCAACACTTTCACCGTTGCCACAAATCTGCTGCCTTGGGATAACAATTCACTCCTCCCTATTCTTCAAACTATACATCCAAGCCCTCACCTCTGCCTGCCACCACCACCTGAAGAATATCTGTCAAATATGCTCATTCCTTAACTTTGATACTACAAAACTACTAGTCCATGTCCTTGTCATATCCTGCCTAGACTACTGCAACATATTTTTCTGCGACCTCTCATCTAGCACTTTTGCTCCCCTTCAACTCTGCACTTCATCTGATTCACCTCTCTCCTCGCTTCTCCTCTGCCACTCCCCTCTGCCAATTCCTTCATTGGCTACCTATTGCCCAGCACATTCAGTTCAAGTTACTAACCATGACCTACAAGGCTCTCTATAACACCTCCCCTCCATACATCTCTAACTTAATCCCCAGATACCTTCCCTCACGCAGACTCTGCTCATTACAGGACCTTCTTCTCTGCTCCCCTCTTGTCAACATCTCTTACATTGTCTCCATGACTTCTCCCATGCTTTCCCCCATACTCTGGAACTCATTACCTCAACACATTAGACTCTTCTCCACTTTCACTAGCTTTAAAAGCAACCTAAAAACCCATCTGTTCATGAGAGCCTATAACCTACAATATGAATGCTTCACCCTACACCAGAAACATGTTGGCCCTTCACCTTCTGTCACTTTCCTTCTCCCTTATAGATTGTAAACCTTTGCAGGAAGGGTCCTCTCTCCCTCTGTACCAGTTATTAGTCATTTATCATTGTACATTTTATATTTGTAACCCAATGAATGTACAGTGCACTGGAATTAATGATGCTTTAAAATAAACAATCATAATAATAAAAAATAAAAATAATGTAGGGAGAGAGAAGAGCAAAAAGTCAGATTGAAAACAAAGTTTGTTTGATACATCAAACATCAAACGAAGTGATGTGAGATGCATATGTTCTGCCTCCTGTGCTTTTTTGTGTTAGTTATCGCCACTTGATCTAAAAGACTATGGTATATCACTATGTCAAATCAGCACTCACTTAGCCTAAGATGTCACTGTTCAATGTTCATTTGGTTGAGAGAGCAATGATGAACCGGGATGCTAGCAAGAAATAAGTGGAGGCAAACCTCTGCCCTGTTGGATCATGATTGGAAGAATGGCGCATAGTAATGCAAGTGAAATTAAATGTCACATTCCAAGCCTAGGGCAGTAAACAGTGTCAACACAAACCATCAGAAGATATATACACTCACCGGCCACTTTATTAGGTACACCATGCTAGTAACGGGTTGGACCCCCTTTTGCCTTCAGAACTGCCTCAATTCTTCGTGGCATAGATTCAACAAGGTGCTGGAAGCATTCCTCAGAGATTTTGGTCCATATTGACATGATGGCATCACACAGTTGCCGCAGATTTGTCGGCTGCACATCCATGATGCGAATCTCCCGTTCCACCACATCCCAAAGATGTTCTATTGGATTGAGATCTGGTGACTGTGGAGGCCATTTGAGTACAGTGAACTCATTGTCATGTTCAAGAAACCAGTCTGAGATGATTCCAGCTTTATGACATGGCGCATTATCCTGCTGAAAGTAGCCATCAGATGTTGGGTACATTGTGGTCATAAAGGGATGGACATGGTCAGCAACAATACTCAGGTAGGCTGTGGCGTTGCAACGATGCTCAATTGGTACCAAGGGGCCCAAAGAGTGCCAAGAAAATATTCCCCACACCATGACACCACCACCACCAGCCTGAACCGTTGATACAAGGCAGGATGGATCCATGCTTTCATGTTGTTGACGCCAAATTCTGACCCTACCATCCGAATGTCGCAGCAGAAATCGAGACTCATCAGACCAGGCAACGTTTTTCCAATCTTCTACTGTCCAATTTCGATGAGCTTGGGCAAATTGGAGCCTCAGTTTCCTGTTCTTAGCTGAAAGGAGTGGCACCCGGTGTGGTCTTCTGCTGCTGTAGCCCATCTGCCTCAAAGTTCGCCGTACTGTGCGTTCAGTGATGCTCTTCTGCCTACCTTGGTTGTAACGGGTGGCAATTTGAGTCACTGTTGCCTTTCTATCAGCTCGAACCAGTCTGCCCATTCTCCTTTGACCTCTGGCATCAACAAGGCATTTCCACCCACAGGACTGCCGCTCACTGGATGTTTTTTCTTTTTCGGACCATTCTCTGTAAACCCTAGAGATGGTTGTGCGTGAAAATCCCAGGAGATCAGCAGTTTCTGAAATACTCAGACCAGCCCTTCTGGCACCAACAACCATGCCACGTTCACAGGCACTCAAATCACCTTTCTTCCCCATACTGATGCTCGATTTGAACTGCAGGAGATTGTCTTGACCATGTCTACATGCCTAAATGCACTGAGTTGCCGCCATGTGATTGGCTGATTAGAAATTAAGTGTTAACGAGCAGTTGGACAGGTGTACCTAATAAAGTGGCCGGTGAGTGTATATACACAATATTGGTTTACCAGACAGCTATAAATATTCACCAAACCTCCCGTCACTGCTCTCAAAGGGTATTGTGATGCACAGAAATATGGCAATAGTGCCTGGAATGAAGGTCTATCCTCTTCAGTGAGTCCTGCCTTTGCCTAGGAAGTTATGAGAATAATAGATTAATATGGAAACAACTTAAGGTTATGATTAATATGGAAACCACTTAGGCAAGGTTATGAAAAGGCCTATACAAGGAAATATCACATGGGTCCTAATTCTGAGATTATGATGCGGAGTGGTTACATTGATTTACTTAATGAACCAGTGGTATGGCCATTTCTTTTAAATGTTCCAGGAGCAGTTTTTATCAACAAGATAATGACAGACTACATATTGCTGGTGCTAATGTCAGCAGCCTGCATGGTGTAAACATGCTACCATGGCCTGCAGCGTCTCCAAATTTATCTTCCATTGCACACACATTCGGACATCTTTTGTCGGCAATTCAAAGGGAGCTGCCAATAGCCAACCTAATGATTTTGCATTCAGCATGGCATAATATTCTTCAGACAACCATTAATAACCTCAATAATAGCATGACAAGGTGTGCAAAGGGGTGTTTATGCATATGTCTCTCATAATCAATACTGAATAAGTCAAAATGTATTGAATATTTTATTTCTATCTAATCAGGATTTGCATATAATTAACATGTCTTTGGATTCTGTGATTTCCATAATTTCAAGACTTTTCCTACCTGGTGTTAAAAAATCAATGTGGGGAGTTCATATTATATGTTGTATAAGGGAATTACTATTGCTATATTATTTTTAAAGTAATACTGTACAGAAAATGGCCAAATATGCTACACCCAAAATATACACAAATATCAGAATATCATCTAAAAACATGTGTGTATAAATATACCATAAAAAAACAACAAGAAAAAGCTTTAAACACCTAGAGACCACATACAAAGAAGGTCCGGGCGATTCTTTTTTATGCACGAACTTTGTACTTACTATATTTAATATTGTCAGTAAGAAATGTCAGGGAGCATGATTATTTTTATACGTGTACCAGACATACAACTTATAACTTATGTCTAATTAATCCAATAGAGTTCTTGACCAACATGGTCTGGTCACCTAATTGCCAGCATCAAGCCAACCTGTGCCAAACTGCTGCTCAATGAAACATGCCAGACTATATAATTGAAACTTTGGCACTTCATACTTTGTTTGTGGAGCCTTAGGTGATTTGTTCTTATTAAAATCAAAGAAGTCTTGTAACTTGCTCAGCAGTTAACATTCCTGCTGTAACGTATCCTCATCTATAGAGTTCATAATAATGCCAAACTCAGATTTCCAGTAGTGATCCATGCGCAGCGGCCAGCACTTCTGATCAACAAATGTAATTATCATATTCAATATTGCTCGTGGCTGTTGTAAGTCAATTGATTCTGTGTAACAAGACATCCAGACAGATATGTCGATAACCGGGGATGTGAGCGCCACAAAGTGTGTTCTGCTACAGGTAAAGGGAGGCTGCTTAATTAGCTTTTGTTCTTACACCGATTGAAAATTAACCCTGGAAAAGCAAGGCTTGCTGGGTCATTCTGCCGCTACTTGGGTTAAATACATTCAATTGCTTGTTAACACTGCACAGCTCATTAATTCTAAATAATATAATCACACTGATGAAAGCAATTTCCCTCTGTGCTCAGTATTGGCCGGTGTCGTGTGAGTGCAGGGAACAGTAGTCTAGCTTTACAAGCGCCGTGATTTCAGAACTGTAGGCCCAAGGGTTTAGTAGAGGTAGAACAGAAAAGTCTCTCTATGATTGTGCATGTCGAATGCTAACAATCCTTAGATTAATTTGTTCCAGCTCTAGGAGGAATTGTTACTCCTTGTAGAAACACCATAGATACGTAGGGAGACTGAAAAGGAATTTATCAACAATATATTTATTTTATTAATTAAAATAAGACACTGGTACATATTCTTTTCTTCTTAGCTGTTTTAATTTCTGTTTGAAGATTTTTTTTTTTATTTCTGTTTTCTGTATATGATTATAGGATCTTGCCTGATCGTCTTTAAACAGCATTCAGAGAGAAGTTTCACCGATTTTTGAGCCTGGGAACAAAAGCAGATCCATTTACTTCTATAGGATAGTTTTCTAGGCATAGAAATAGCCAGTGTGCAGAGAGGGAGAGCGGGCTGTGATCATCCTGTGCTATATATACACAATGGTGTTACCTTTCAGGGCAATCCTGCCTGCGCTGATAATGAGGAGACTGCTGAAATGTTTTCTCTACAGAACAGGAAGTGTCAGGCTATTATTAATAAAGAGAAAAAGGTTACACACACCTAGGAGATGGGTGCTCATGTGAAATTGTCAAACTAAGACCGAATATCAAAATAGCAGGCATCCAAGGCAGAAAAAAATTGTTATGAGCATGTAAGTCAATTTATTAGACAATATTTGTACATACAAGATGTGTCAAATACTGCTTACAAAAAACAAAACTGACAAATGTTACAGTGATGTGATAAATGCCATAGGTCAAATGACATTTCGACTGTAGTCTTTGTCAAAATAGATATCTGTGTAAAGCACATACTGTATATGTACATAAAGATATGTAAAGCAGTAAAATATACAAAAGAACCAGCGTTGGACTCACTGATATACTCCGAATGCATTTGGATGTCTTTTGCATCTTCTCCTGTTTTACCTAGCTGTTTTGCTTGGGTACCATATCCTTTATTATCTATATGATCCTCTTGACCAGCGCTGGTTCTTTTGTATAATTTACTGTCATACATATATTTCTCCTCATATATTACACAGATGTCTATTTTGACAAAGGCTCCAGCCGAAAAGTCATTTGACCAATGCCATCTATCATGTAGCTATAACATTTGTTAGATTTGTTCTTTGTAAGCAGTATTCGATACATCTTGTATATACCAATATTTTCTAATAAATTCATCTATATACTCATAACAATTTTGGTGTGCCGTGGATCCTTACTACTTCAAACTATTATAAAGCCTAATGGCCAGGCTTTAAGAGAGAAAACTGAAAGATTTTTTAGGATTTTTAAAAAATATTGATAGTGATTTGAAAAAATTTAAAAAAAATTCTTTACAAAGGTGTTTAACATAAAAACATCAGTTTACCAATAGGTCCTTTTTTGGTGACACCTTTCCTTTAATCTCTTACCGTCATAGTGCCGGAAACATTCTATGTAGAGGGATTACTCAGGATCCTGCTACATAGAAGGCTGGTGTCAGATGCATATTGCACCGGTAACAGCAGGGAAGAGAGCCGTCTCCGTTCCCTGCTGTTTAACCCTTTAGATGCTTTGGCAATCGTGACTCTGGCGTCTAAATTAATAAGGAAAAGTGCCGTGTCCATCCTCACTGCGATCAGCACCCCACAGTCCGTTACAATGCTGGCTGGAAGCCTTATGAAGGCTTCCATCACTGCTATGTATGCAATTCTAACACTTGCTGCATCAAAATTTTCAGATGGTTAGATTTCAAATCTGAAAAAATGTCTAAAAAACATGGAACATGTACATTCTTCTACCCGGTTTTATGGTGGAAAATGTACTGTTCAATGGTTAGGAGGACAGCCAAATCTGCAAACCACGGCCAGAAACTGCCCTCCTTTCCCTTACGAAAATGATCAATTACTGGTTTGATCCTACATAAGAATCTTACTAGTATTTTCTCTATGCCATGTCGCCATACACTAAGGAAAAGTTACTCCTCTGTAGACTGCTATTTTTAGGATCCTTGCCCATCATCAGTACAGGGTAGAGTTCTGGGTGTCTGACTGGCTAAAGAGGCCTTTGATGTAGCTCTAGTGAAAATTGCTTCTCTTTGACTCTTCTTCATGGAGGAATTTATGGCTTGGCATAAATCCCTAGTCATATTTCGAGACTCTGTAATATGACTTAATGTAATTAGAATCAATTTAGGCTGATAGCAGTATGTAGTACAGCCACATGCTTAAACCCTTAATTTGTGTTCTCATAGGCATAGGAAAAAAGTGAAAAAAATACCAATGACGTTGAACAGCACATAATACCAAAGAAAGAAATAATACTGTGAACTAGCATTAATGAGCATCCATATAACGATCGCACAACTAAAGTGTCCCCTTTTTAGCCCCTTTAAGATGGGTCAATTTTGTTCCTTCTTTCATCACCATATTTTAAAAGCCATAACTTTTTTTTTCCTTTTTTTTAATAATATTAAACTCTTTTTTTCCGCTTTCTTTCACTTTTTCAGTCCTTCTAGGGTATTTTGATATCGGTTGGGGATTTTTGCATTGTAGTGCATTATGTGTCATTGAGACATTGCCATTAATGCGGCTCATGCAAAGGGTGCTGAGACATTGTTATACTATATGGCATGGCACCTATTTAAATTAATTTTATATCAAAAATTTAGAGAGGGAGTCCTTTCTTAATGACATGTAGATGTTCCACTCAGTTTAAAAACACAACAACAAATGTAACAACAGCAGCAAATAAGATTTTTTTTCTCATAACTGAGTTTGTAGAAAATTAAATATTCAGCCTCCTTTAAGATGAAGACAGATTAGAATACGGTGGGCATTCTGGTAACTGATTTTATTTATTGTGATTTTATGATGATATGATGTCCATCACGCTGCAACTGTAAGGTCTCTTAGTATTCCTCTTATCACAACATAATCTTACATTGGATTTAGAGATTTCCTTTCTATTTCAGGAGAGAAAGTGAGATGTGTGATAGCTTAAGGACACCGTCTTTCGAAAATGATTGACTCACACCATGGTTTTGAATGAGAACTTGTTATCAAATAGCTAAAAAACGGATTGCAGCATAAAATATCAGAAGGAAATATGACTTCCACATTTAACATTGATTTTTCTATAATTGATTTTGTTATTTTTAGCTATATTTCAACTGCAGAAACCAATAAATCTAAAAAAAAAATGTTTAAAAGAATGCTGCCAAAGATATAGGTTTAGAAAACCTAAGAGCATTGCCACTTTTATTCCACTGGGAATTTATGTGCATATGTACATTGTAAATAGAGATGGGCGAATTGATTCTAACGAAGTGGAATTCGTTTAGAATTTCAGGAAAACTTTGGTTCGGAACAAAGTCGAAGTTTGGGGTACTTTGCGTGAATGAAGTGTGCTTTTGATTGATAAAATGGCCACGAGCACATGGCGTTACATGGGGCAAAGAACTCTGGGAGGTAGAAGGGCATAGCCTACATGACATGTGCAGAGATGAAGCCAATCAGAGACCGGCGGGATTCTGTGACGTCACCGCACTATATAAGTCCGGGCGCGACGCTGGGAGCTCATACCGCTCTCACTGTACTGATCAGGGAAGGTGCTGCTACGGCTGCTAATGATATCTCTTACTAAAGAACTCATTTTTATACAGCGATTTTTGGGGGGTGTTACAGCTTGTCTCAGAGACTGCTTCTCTTAACGTTCTATTTCTGATTTTGTGGGGTATTGTCTCTGAAGTCCAGTGTGCCTCCAGTGCAGCTACATATACATTTTAATGCTATCTGCTCACAGCACATTGAATATCCAAGGTTATCTAAGCCTGTTCCTGTTGTATTCATTTAAAGAAACAGCGTTTTTACAATACAAATACCACTTCATTTTTGGTTGCTCAATTTTTTTGCGCAATTTACATCCAGGGGTTAATTAAGCATTGTTCTGCTGTTGTGGTGACTAAAAGAAACCGTCTTTTTCATCACCAAAAAGACATTTTGCCTGTAGCATAATTCATAACCGAAGGTTAATTACAAGTTTTTCTCTTGCTGTGTACCGTAAAATACATGCCATAGTAACACGCTACAAAGCTGGTAGTTTTTGGTTGCTCAATTCTTTTGCACAATTTACATCCAGGGGTTAATTAAGCACTGTTCTGCTGTTGTGGTGACTAAAAGAAACCGTCTTTTTCATCGCCAAAATAGACATTTTGCCTGTAGCATAATTCATAACCGAAGGTTAATTACAAGTTTTTCTCTTGCTGTGTACCGTAAAATACAAGCCAAGTAACACGCTACAAAGCTGGTAGTTTTTGGTTGCTCAATTCTTTTGCACAATTTACATCCAGGGGTTAAATAAGAGTTGTTCTGCTGTTGTGGTGACTAAAAGAAACTGTCTTTTTCATCGCCAAAAAAGACATTTTGCCTGTAGCATAATTCACAACTGAAGGTTAATTACAAATTTTTCTGTTGTTCTGTACCGTAAAATACATGCCATTGTAACACGCTACAAAGCTGGTAGTTTTTGGTTGCTCAATTCTTTTGCGTAATTTACATCCAGGGGTTAATTAAACGTTGTTCTGCTGTTGTGGTGACTAAAAGAAACCGTCTTTTTCATCTCCAAAAAAACATTTTGCCTGTAGCATATTTCATAACCGAAAGTTAATTACAAGTTTTTCTCTTGCTGTGTACCGTAAAATACACGCCATAGTAACACGCTACAAAGCTGGTAGACTTTGGTTGCTCAATTCTTTTGCTCAATTTACATCCAGGGGTTATATAAGTGTTGTTCTGCTGTTGTGGTGACTAAAAGAAACCGTCTTTTTCATCGGCAAAACAGACATTTTACGTGTAGCATAATTCACAACTGAAGGTTAATTACAAGTTTTTCTGTTGTTCTGTACCGTAAAATACACGCCATTGTAACACACTACAAAGCTGGTAGTTTTTGGTTGCTCAATTCTTTTGCGCAATTTACATCCAAGGGTTGACTAAGTTTTTTTCTGCAATTGTACTTAATAAAAGAAAAGTTCTTTTTCACCACCAAATAAACAATTTTGCCTGTAGCATAATTCATATCCGAAGGTTAATTAAGCCTGTTTGTGCTTTTACATTCAGTAAAATACACAGGGATTTTAAATGACACAAACAAGTAAATTTTTCCTGGCCATTTGTGGAGTGCAATTTATATCCAAGGGTTACCCAAGCTTGTTACTGGGTTCATTTGGAGTCAAATACAGGGTGTGTATTTATCATATACAGATATCTTCATCAAACAGTGTCTGTACATTTTAGAACAAACATTATGTCACACAGAGAGGTGGCAGGCTCTTCACCTGCGAGTGGCAGAGGCACAAACATTCCTGGAGCAGGCCCAGGTCACAGCACAGCAAGGGGACGTCACAGCAGGGGTCACTCGGTGAGGCTACAACTGCCGCTGTCATCTAGCGGCCGTGTGTTGTTCAGCAACCCAATGGTTCTTGATTGATTGACTAGGTCATCCACTTCCTCCCAGATGAATCTGACAACGCCAGCCAAGAGTCGGTGGGAACGTCAGACACAACCCTTAGTTGGCATGACCCGGTAGCGGGTCAGCGGCCCTCACCTGTCCTCAACCCGCCTCTGTCCCATCCGGTTCCCTCAGCCAAAGATCTACTATGTGGTCTGGGCTCAGCGCCACTATATAGCGAGAATGAACAATTTGAGGAGGGCAGTCAGCAGCTACTTGGCAGCGAAGAAATGGGGCCAATATCCCCTGCTTCCTGCAGTAGGTGGCAAAGTATAGATGTTGAGAGTGGCATGGGAGGTCATGTTGTGAGGGGTCAGCCTCTGCATACCAAGACCGGTGATGAGGACAGCAATGACGATGAAACACAAATAGATGATGATGTAGCCGACCGCACTTGGGAGCCGGGTGAGGCAAGGGCTTCATCATCGTCAGGAGAAGAGGGCGTCAGCTTGCGCGTCAGGCAGCGGTGCAGCCAGCAAGTGGGTTTGTGTCCGTGAGTCACCAGGATAGCAGCTGTGTGAGGTCGGGAGCCAAGCGGCCACGGGGTAAAAAACTCGCTTCGCAGGTCCAAGAAAGTAGCGGCACAAGGGCCCAGCGAGGCAGCGGCGGCAGCAGTCACTCAGTGTGGAGCGTTGGCAGTAAAATCAGCTACTCGGCGATGTTGCAGTTCTTTGCTAAGACACCGGAGGAGCCAAATATGGGTATATGTAGAATCTGTGGGCAGAAAGTGAAGCGTGACCAGGGAGCTAATGTTGGCACCACAGCCCTGCGTCAACACACGCAGCGTCACCATCCGGTGGCCTGGGTGAAACTTGGCTCAGATGTGGTGGTCCATCCTGCCACTGCAGCAACAGCAGCAGCAGTCAAGGCTCCACCACCTCTGCAGAAGGGAGCTGTTTCTCTTTGACATCATCTCCCGGTCCAGATGCTCCTGCTCCTCGCTACTCATTGCGCCAGCAGTCGTTCAGCGAGGCGATTGCAAAGAGACAACAATATGCGTCCAACCATCCTAAGGTGCAGAAGCTGACCGTACTTTCCCGTCCAAGTTGTTGGTACTGCAGTCCCTCCCTTTCCCAAATGGTGGATCTGCACCGTTCAGAGAACTAAATGGCTTGTGTCGAGCCGAGATGGAGAGTTCCAAGCCGTAATTTCTTTTTCCCAAAAAGGCAGTACCAGCACTTCATAAATATGTAGAACAGAAGGTGGGCCAGTCCTTGAGCTTATCGCTTTCTTCCAAGGTGCACGGCAGCGCGGACGTCTGGAGCTGTAACTACGGTCAGGGCCAGTACATGTCCTTTACGGCCCACTGGGTGAATGTGCTTCCTTCCCAGGCACACCAACAACTTGGACAGGAGACGGCTCTTTCTCCTCCACGTTGTCAAACTGCTGCTCCTGTGCCAATGTCCGCTGCCTCCTCCTCCTTCACCACCACCATCATCTCAGCCTCCACAAGTACTGCTCCATCATACCACATGTGTAGGGCACAGCTGTGTCACGCAGTTCTACACCTGGCTTGCTTCGGAGAACTAAGTCACAAAGGGGAGGAACTGCTCCGCGTCATGCAGCAAGAAATCGATGTGTGGCTTTCTCCGCGCCAACTGCAAATTGGAACCATGGTGACGGACAATGGGAGGAACATGGTGTCCGTGCTGCACCGAGGAGGGATGGTCCATGTGCCCTGCATGGCGCATGTGTTCAATCTGGTTGTGAAAAGGTTCCTGAAGTCTTCCACCGATCTTCAGAAGATTCTGAAAATGGCCAGGAAACTGTGCATGCACTACATCCATTCCTACAAAGCCAGGAACACCCTCCTCGAGTTGCAGCGGCAGAACGGCCTCCCCCAACACACTCTGATATGCGATATTTCCCCCCATTGGAATTCCAGCCTGCACATGTTGGACCGACTGTATGAACATAGAAAGGCCATTAACGATTTTTTGATGATCCAGGTGGACAGGAGTACTCCCTTGTGTAACTTTGATGTCAGCCAGTGGCAGCTCATGCGTGACACCTGCCGTTTGTTGAGGCCATTAGAGGAGACAACGTTATATGTCAGTCGCCAGGACTACGGGATGAATAACGTCATTCCACTGCTTCATGTCCTGGAACAGATGCTGAAAAATCTGTCTGGGCAGGGGACTGGAGGCGTGGCGACTACATCTCGCGGCCTCATAAGTCTGGTGGGAACTGAAATGGAGGAGGAGGACATTGGAGCAGAAGCATTGTCTGGTGAAAGGAGTGGACTTTCTACCCAGGTGACAAGAGAGGAGGAGCAGGAGCAGCTGGAGGAGGTAGATGGAGATGAGGAAGACGAGGCAGATGACCCGCAAGCACCATGGCAGTATACAGTGGAGATGGAGGCAGGGAGCCCCTCGGAGTCACTTGTGCAGATGGCCCGCAGCATGATGATTTGCCTGGCTAGTGACAGCTGAGTAGTCAGCATCCAGTAGAGGGATGACTTCTGGCTCTCCACCCTATTGGACCCTCGCTACCGGTCCAAAATGGGAGCCTTTTTCCCAACTGCTGAGAGGGAGGACAAACTCAAATACTATAGGGAAATCCTCCATAGTCAGTTGGCCGCTGCCTATGTGCGGCATCATCCCTCCTCTGACAGGTCTGACCGTGGGGTTCTTCAGCGCTCACGTACTAATGCCGTGGCTGCTGGGGGAAGGTGGGGGGGGTAGGAGCAGTACCAGCTCCATCAGCAGCAACCTAAGTCTGAGTCACTGATGAGCAGCTTCCTTCACCCATCTAGTGAGGAGGGCAGTCGCCAGTAGCAGCAGGACCTGGAGCAGTCCCTGAACCAACAGGTGGTGGCCTACTTGGACAGCACTCTGCCACCCCAGTTAGAAGATCCGCTGGACTACTGGGCAGCCAAACTGGATGTGTAGCCGCAACTTGCCGAGTTTGCAGTGGAGAAGTTGTCCTGCCAGACCAGTAGTGTGGCATCAGAGCGGGTGCTCAGTGCGGCGGGGGCCATCGTTACCCTAAGGAGAACCCGCTTGTCCACGGGAAATGTGGAACGACTGACCTTTGTCAAGATGAATCAGGCGTGGATCAGCCAGGATTTCCACACACCAATGCCTTAGGCGTCAGACTATATCAGCCATGACGCCTCACCCAAACTGTGAGAAATGAGTCTGGGTTCAAACTACCTGCCTCAGCCACTATTCTGATGCTGCCACCCGCCTGATGCCACACATCTGCTGACAGTTTCTCCATCTGCCACCAACCATCTTTATCAGGGACTGGTATTGCCACCCACCTCCACACTGTGTCATTGTGCCACTGTCTGACCTCATGCTGCTGCTGTTGTTGCTGCTGCGGTCACCTCCACACTGTCATTGTGCCACTCTCTGACCTCATGCTGTTGCTCCTGCCGCCGTCACCTCCATTCTCTGTCATTGTGCCTCTCTGTGGCCTACTCCTGTTTTTGCCACCTCCAGAATGACATTGTGCCACTGCCTGACCTCATGCTGCTGCTACCGTGACCTCCACACTGTGTCATTGTGCCACTCAGTGGCCTAGTCCTGTTTTGCCACCTCTGGAATGTCATTGTGCCACTCTCTGACCTCATGCTGCTGGTGCTGCCGTGACCTCCACATTTTGTCATTGTGCCACTCTGTGGCCTACTCCAGTTTTTGCCACCTCCAGAATTTCATTGTGCCACTGTGTGACCTCATGCTGCTGCTGCAGTGACCTCCACACTCTGTCATTGTGCCACTTTGTGGGCTATTCCTGTTTTTGCCACCTCCAGAATGTCAGTGTGCCACTCACTGACCTCATGCTGCTGCTGTGGCAGTTGCCGTGCCCTACACACCCTGTCAATGTGCCACTCTCTGACCTCATGCTGTTGCTCCTGCTGTCACCTCCACTCTCTGTCATTGTGCCACTCTGTGGCCTATTCCTGTTTTTGCCACCTCCAGAATGTCATTGTGCCACTCTCTGACCTCATGCTGCTGGTGCTGCCGTGACCTCCACATTGTGTCACTGTGCCACTCTGTGGCCTACTCCAGTTTCTGCCACCTCCAGAAGTACCTGGGGCCCCGGTCCGACCTCCTGCTGCTGCTGCCGTGACCTCCACACTGTGTCATTGTGCCACTCTGTGGCCTACGCCTGTTTTTGCCACCTCCAGAATGTCATTGTGCCACTCTATGACCTCATGCTGCTGTTGCCGTGACCTCCACTCTGTGTCATTGTGCCACTCTGTGGCCTACTTCAGTTTTTGCCACCTCAAGAATGTCATTGTGCCACTCACTGACATCATGCTGCTGCTGTGGTGGTTGCTGTGCCCTCCACACCCTGTCATTGTGCCACTCTCTGACCTCATGCTGTTGCTCCTGCTGTCACCTCCACTCTCTGTCATTGTGCCACTCTGTGGCCTACTCCTGTTTTTGCCACCTCTAGAATGTCATTGTGCCACTCACTGACTTCATGCTGCTGTTGTGGCGGTTGCCGTACCCTCCACACCCTGTCATTGTGCCACTCTCTGACCTCATGCTGTTGCTCCTGCCATCACCTCCACTCTGTCATTTTGCCACTCTGTTGCCTACTCCTTTTTTTGCCACCTCCAGAATGTCATTGTGCCACTCACTGACCTCATGCTGCTGCTGTGGCTGTTGCCGTGCCCTCCACACCCTGTCATTGTGCCACTCTCTGACCTCATGCTGTTGCTCCTGCCGTCACCTCCACTCTCTGTCATTGTGCCACTCTGTGGCCTACTCCTGTTTTTGCCACCTCCAGAATGTCATTGTGCCACTCTCTGACCTCATGCTGTTGCTCCTGCCGTCACCTCCACTCTCTGTCATTGTGCCACTCTGTGGCCTACTCCTGTTTTTGCCACCTCCAGAAAGTCATTGTGCCACTGCCTGACCTCATGCTGCTGCTGTGGCTGCTGCCGTGCCCTCCACACTGTGTCATTGTGCCACTCTGTGGCCTACTCCAGTTTTTGCCACCTCCAGTATGTCATTGTGCCACTGTCTGACCTCATGCTGCTGCTACCGTGACCTCCACACTGTGTCATTGTGCCACTCTGTGGCCTACTCCAGTTTTTGCCACCTCCAGAATGTCATTGTGCCACTGTCTGACCTCATACTGCTGCTGTGGCTGCTGTCGTGCCCTCCACACTGTGTCATTGTGCCACTCTGTGTCCTATTCCTGTTTTTGCCACCTCCAGAATGTCATTGTGCCACTCTCTGACCTCATGCTGCTGTGGCTGCTGTCGTCACCTCCACAATCTGTCACTGATGTTGCCACCTGAGCTCTCAGTTTTTTTTTTTTCCAGCTTTTGCTGTCATGACTTTATCAGGCTACATTCCCGCTTCAGTTTTTTGGTCAGTTTTGCCCTCTTACGTGCCCAGGGAATTTTATAGTAAAGCGATTCTAAGAGCGGCGGCAGTCATGTGTGTGTTATACTAAAACACAACATTGTATGAAGACCAAACCAAGCTCCCTCTGCATATTTAAGCATGGCACAACGTTCTACAGCACCCTGCAGGCTCTGTGCAGCCTGGAAATAGCTGTTTTTTAACGCGATTCATCCCGAAGTAATTCGGACCGAAACAAATTTTGATGGGAAATTTGGCAAAGTCACCGAATTAAATTTTTGAGAAATTCGCCCATCTCTAATTATAATGCTTTGGTCAATGTTCTGCTAGGAAATTGTGTCCTTAAGTTCATGTGGATGTTACTTTGACATGTATATTACCAGGTACCTTACTATTGTTGAAGGGCAAGAACACAGCAGCGTGACAACAGTATTCCCTTCTGCATCACTACAAAAAAATTTCAGGAATGCTGTGAGGAATTTTGCAAAGGTTTAAGGTGTTGACTTTGATTCCAAATACTTAGGCCATTGAAGGGACTTTGACATGACAATGGTTTATAATCAGTGTGGGTCACGCTTCTGGGAAATAAAGAGCTGCCATGCTCCTTTAGTGGATCTTCAACAACCAAGTTTTCTCTGCAATCAGTTCCATTAACTTGAATAGGACCATGCTACAGTTCCCTGTACAGTGGTTGGCTGAGGCACTGCCAGTAATATGGAAAACAGTGAAGATGAAGGAGAACTTTACTAGCACTGCATCTCCTTCATTTTCAGCATCATTGGGGAGCCCCATAGATCATAGAGTTGTGTCGTATCCTAGCTATATGACATTACTTTTTTAAATGGGACATATCTTTTACCAAGCAAGGTGCCCCGCATTTCTGTGTTTAGGTTGCACTGTAATGTGGTGGTCAATATACTAGGGAAGTGGTATATTATTTGTCTATAAAATGATGTAGGCATTATACTACTTTACTGTTTTATCCTGTGTGGTTCCTCTTCCTACAACATTTCTCTGAATTCACAAGTAATAAAAGAATTAACTTTTAGTAAAGAAAAACAGTAGCATAGTAGCAGTAGTATCTTTTTAGTGGTAGGAAATTGAGGGAAGAAAGTACCAAAAGCACCATTATGGACGTCATGTAGGAAGGGGGCTGCACCAGATAGCTGGTGTCTTTACAGCCTGATATCAGGCGCAGCTCCGTTCATACATATTTAAATCTAACACACGCCACCTGTGGCGCTTTGTAATGTGCCCGACCTCGGGGGGCTTGTGGGAGGCGGGGCGCACTAGAACTGTAGCGAAGCTACATATTTATAGCTTTGCTATGGCATTCCTGGGCGCAACACAGCTGGAACAGGTAGAGCACTTTCAAAGTGGTATACTTGATCCCGAACTATCGCCCGAGCGCTAGAATGCACCTGATTTTTGACCCGCTGTAGAGCAGATTCATAAATCAGGTGCATTGTATCCTAATGTTAAGCACATGAAATTTGGCGTGTTAATACCAGATTTCATACATGTTGCCCTATCTATCTATCTATCTATCTATCTATCTATCTATCTATCTATCTTTATTACAATTTAAGTGTTTGTTTTTAAAATACATTAATTAAGAATGGTATTTGTATCCTTTCTCCTTCACAAACTTGTGAATTGCTAGAACAATACTTATTTAAGTCTCAGGTCAAGTCTCAAGGTCATAGTGTTCTTCTCCTAAGAGCAATAGAAAATCATATGCAATTTATAATCTTATATATTCTTTTGTCAATTGGCAACAGAATAAACGTTACCAAAGGCCCCATATGGATTCCTCTGAGATCACAGCCGTTTAGCAATGAAATAATGTCAGACCTCTCACATTATTGCCTAGAATGAACCACATTGGGTGTACAGTACTTTTTGCCCTGGGCCCACATTAGCAAAGTTTGCCGTTATTCAATGTGATTAAACTTAACGCATCTGATTAACCTGTTCCAGAAAGGGCTTCAATGGCTCCAGGGAACACATTGTAAAATGAAGCATGTGGATACAATTTGGCCTCTATTATCTTATCTTCTGCTAGTTCTATTAATTAGCAGTTTTGAACACAAAGGAGTCTCAAATAAAGGCTGTAGGCACATTGGGTCAAACAAAAATATAATTTGACTTGTTTTTTATATTTTATTTTTTTTAAATTAAATTAAGGTTCACTTGGTTGTATCCCTTGCAATGTCTTAGTCGATTTTGGAAACAATATATAATCTAACAAAATAAAAATTTGTAAATGGATACATTCTATCCTGGAATAAATTGTGTAGTGTAGATAATCCAATGGTCATTCTTCTTCTCACCAGATGGTTTGTTGTGGGAAGTTTCCAGTAAAAGAGGAATGCACATGTGCAATAGTCAGAAAACCAAAAGAATAATGAGTAGTGTTGATCGGGCTGTTCTAGAAAAGTTAAGTTCTAGTAGAACTTCTCGAATTTTTAGAACTTAAACCGAACCGAACATTTTACTGTTCAATAAAGTAAATTTCTAGTTCGACACGTCATTTTCAGTTTCATTTTCAGTGGCTTACTGCAATTTTGGCGGCCATCCAATCACCTTTCTGCACTTTTGGTGGCCATCCAATCAGTGCAGAGCACAGAGAAGTGTCATAAAAGTCATCGCTGAGGTGTAGGTCTCTCATTGGCTGCTAAAATCACATGACCATGATGTATATATTTCACTGTATTGCCTTATGAACGCCATAGACATCAATAGTTAGGCAGTTTGGTATTTCTGGCTACATCTTTCCCACACCCAGATGCTGTTATTTGGTGACATTTGCAGGTTCACATAACACCTAACTCTCATATACATGGATATATATTATACAGAGTGCTTGGATTTGCTAAATCAAACTCAGTGCCCAAAAGTTCAGATTTTGCAGTTTTGGGGGTTCAGCAATTGTATAAGACACCATCTCCAAATCTGATAAGTGTCAACGGGGCTTTTGGGCACCCTCAGGATGCAGGGTCCTGTAGCAACTGCTACCGCTGCACCTCCAATAGCTACGCCCCTGCTTGCAAGCTGTCCTCATCTTTTCATTTAACCATTGAAAGGAATGAAGTATTTTAGCCTCTGAATTTTCTTCTGTCACTCTCAGAGACAATTTTTCTTCACTACATTGTTCCACGTATCCAGTTTACTGCTATGCTTGGTAATTCCAGATTCTCCTCACCTATATAGATATAAAAGTGCTAGGAGCCCTTATATTGAAAGCATTTTTATGGAGTTTGTATATTCTTCTCATCTTTGTTTTAGCTTTGTCCATGTTCCCTAATTTCATCCCCTACTAAAAATAGGTCAATTGGCTTCCATATACATATTAAAGGTAAAGTAACATACCAGAAGTTTGGTGTCTGGATACCTCACATGACCAACTCCATCCATACTTCCACAGTACTTAGTGGATCTTGGTTGGAGGAGCATGAAAATAAAGTTATCATCCACCCAGATGAGCCCATTCCCAAGACTTGAATATCATTGAGCTTTTTTGGGACATTCTTGAGAAAAAATTTAGGAGTAGATTCCTAGCCCCACTTCCATCAAAGTATTCGACTGTATATTAGTTGGAGAGGACAACAAAACTGGCATAAATGTTTTTTCTCAATTTATTTTTGTCTATCCTTTGACATATTTCAACTGTACAGTATTACTATCCCTTAGTGATAAAGAATGTGTCATCTGTAGTTGGTGTTCTAGTTAATTTATTTAACCCAGTAGCTCACCTAGATCACCAGCATGGCAGATAATACATTTTCCAAGGTGTTTCTTTAAATATTTTATTATGCATAACAAAAATATGGCATTTTTTTTGTGTGCTTTTTATGTTGAACAAAAATTAATAATCCTGTTTAGAAACTGCCGTTCTCTGAGATCTAAAGGTATTAACTAGAGACAATTCTGTATACAAACATGCTTTTGTTTTCAAGATGCACCGTACAGTGTAAGAAATGTGACTTAAGAGACAATCCATGCTCTCTGATCTGTCAGGATTTGAGGTCAGGAAGCTCCATGGTGCACTGAATCCTCCCTGACGTTGAAATGACTTTGTTTTATCCGCAGGGCCCTAAACAGACGGCAGGAAATGGATTTGCTTGAGATTTCTTTGTATGTTTGTTTCTTTATCCTGTCAGGATAACGCGACAAGATTCTGCTAAAGAGATATTTGTCCATTGTTAAAGAGATCTTGGTTTTCAGGGCTTTCGATACAGGGTAGAAATATATGGGCTCATTTATACTTTGCTGCATGCAGTGCATGAGCTTTGGGCTGTGAAATGTGGAGAATTGATTGCTCTCACTCTCTGTTCTGTTTTTTGCCCTGAGCTGGGAATAAGCAAGAATTGTTAACCATTTCTCTATTCTAGTGACCAAAGTAAATATGTATTATAGAAATGGCATGGACTTCACAAGTTTAATATGAATAAATGCAAATTTATATCTATAATATTTTAGAAATCCTGAGCCTCATGTATGAAAACTGTCTAGGACAAAGACTTTCTTTGTTGCCCATAGCAACCAATCAGAGCTCCCCTTTCATTTCATATAATGCTCTAAAAAAATAAAAAGGGGGCGCTTTGATTGGTTGCTATGGACAACAAGGAAAGTCTTAGACCTAGACAGTCTTCCTCTCCTGTTTTTCAAGAAACATTGCCATCATTGTTTTGTACTATGCCTGGAATTACAGCTCACTTCCACTCACTTGACTTGTAGCTAAGCTGCAGTACCAAGTCATGCCATATACAAGTGTGGCACTAGAATTTGTGACATCTTTGTTAATTTCTATAAAAATAATACTACAATATGTTATTCCTGATTGTCTACACTGCATTTTCCAATTTCTAATCCTAGTATTTTCGATTATATTTTGCATTCTTTGACTCAAATTATTGAATCTCCAAACTAAGAAGATGGTCATCAAACCTTTATTCATACCAAATACAAAAATCACAGATATAGAATGATAGAAAGTGTTTAACCCCTTACCGCCACAGCCAGTTTTGGCTTTCCTGACAGAGACCCATTTTTGAAATCTGAAATGTGTCACTTGATGTGAGGATAACATTTTGACACTTTTACCTATCCATGTGATTCAAAGATTGTTTTCTCATGATATATTATGCTTTAAAGGGGTTGTCTCGCTACAAAGAATAGCTTTCAAATTGTAGGGAACACAAAATAAAGACATTTTCCAAATATATTGCATTGTTCCTCTGTTTTCCCTAAAGAGATACAAGTGAATTTATTACCTCTGTGGCTATTCAGTTCCCTCAGTAACAGACCTGTAAACAAATCTCCCTGGGCTGTTTGTTCAATGAGATAACAGAGAGTGAGGTCATCACACAGGTGGGCAGTGTCAGTCAGTGTCCTGTGCTGCCAGACAGTAAAAAGCTTGATTTATCTCAAGTAAACAGCTCTGTAATTAGGGCTTTTGTTTTGGGGATCAGATAAGAAGTCCTGTGAGTAGTTTGAGAAGCTAATCTAATCTAATTAGCATCTGAAAGCACAACCTAGCTGTACAAGCACTGGAGCTTATGCAAATTAGTCTGAACCAGGAAGTGACAGAGAATTTCTTTCATGCATTCTTTGAAACCCTGTGGGGAGACAACTCCTTTAAGTAAGTAAAAAACTTTGGTCCATACAATCCTTGTTTATTTGTGAAAAATATCACAATATCGTGAACATTTTGAAAAAGTTCAAAAATTTCTGCGTGTAAGACAGATAGTTATTCCACGCAAAATAGTTTATAACTAAGTATCTACCATATGTAGGTTGGCACTTTTTTATGTCTTTTTTTTTACAACATTAGCGAGCTTAGAAATTTTGTAATAATTTTTCACATTTAAAAAAAAATTGCAGAATAGATTATTTCTAGGAAGGGGACCCTTCTGGTGTATTTTTTGGGGCCCTGTGTGTTAAACCCCCCCAAAATAATCCAATAAGAAATTACCCCCTTTAAAAGTATTTTAAAACAAAATTTTGGTTTTTTTTTTTTAACCCATTAGTTTTTTCCCACAAAATTAAAGCAAAAGTAGAGGGGGGAAATTTAAAAATTTTATTTTTTTTTGCAGATTTTCACTTTTATCCATTATTCATTAACACCTAGATTGCCAGGGAAATGAAACCTCAAAAAAATTCTCAGTTCTGCCATTTTTAGAGAATCCCATTTGTGGCTTTGCATGCTATTTGGTTAACCCAAAAGCCCAGAATGGGAAAGGCCCCTCCCGGCTTCAGGTCTCATTTTCGATACGATTTTTTTTAGGGCCATTTGGCTTGCGGACACCGAAAGGTGTTAAACTTAAAAGCACCTCTAAAAAATCCCCAATTGAAAAAAAACCCCCTTAAAGGTACCGTCACCTTTAACAAACCTCATGAAGTAACAGAAAATAAAATAAAACACTTTTTTAAATAAGCTTCATTAGAAAACCCAAAGTTTTTAACTGTATTTATTTTTTAAAAAATTTTTGGGGCCCTTTTAAAGGGGAAGCTTGAATGACCAAGTGGGACGGGACAGCTTGAGGATGACGTTGTAATTTCCCTGAGTGGGAAGTTCACAGTGGCGGGGGTTTGTAAGTTCTCATGTGCACCAGGGGCGTTCTAGGCCAAAAAAACCCCGGGGGCTCGGCCCTTTGTGTTTTTCCCGCTAGGGAATGGGATTGTTTTTTTTAAGGAAATTTTCTGTTCCTGTACTAATTTTTTTGCAATCCCAACAACCCGCCATTCCTCCAGTCACTTACAGTAAAAACCCCAATGCAAATTAACTTTTTCAAAAAACTTCTCCCTTCTTGGACAATCCCTAAACGTCACCAAAAATCCCCCGTCATGGAGAAATCTCCCAGACAAGTGATTGGGGACTAAAAACACTCCTACAAAACCAAGCCCAAAACTATTACTATTAAAGGGCTCAAAAATCCTCCCAGACCCTCCCCCGACGCGCCCCACATGTACTACCTGTCACGGGCTCTAAATTTAATATACCACCGCCATACATGACCAAAATATGGTGATACTATTGTAGAGACTCTGCAGCATAAAAGTGATTACCTGCGTTACATTTTGTAACTACCGGGGACGTCTTTTTTATCACGTCGTTCACTTTCCCCCCTTTTTTCCATCAGGTTCACACTTCATGCTGATTTCTCCCGGCCCCAAAATCGTCCCTGAGGGTTTGGGCAAAATACTTAGAATCCTCCTTTCCAGCAAATCCTTTAAATTTTTTATAGATCCCCCCCGAAAGGGAAAGGGGCCTGAAGCAGATATGGGGCCACGGGAGGTTTGGGGGCCACAGGAATTATGGGGGGACTGAAGCAAAATTAGGGGCACTGAGGCAGAATATAGGGGGCACTTTGGGGTGGTAATAAGGGGACTGGGGCAGGTTTAAAAAGGGGGGACTGAGGCGTATTGGGGGGACAGTGGGATAGGGGGGGCACAGGCAGTAAAAATTTTGGGCCCAAAACGGGAATAGGGGATTGAGGCATTTTGGGGCCACAGTGTATTGGGGGCCCCGAGGGTATATAGGGGCCCCCATGCAGGTTTGGGCCAAAAGGGAGTATAAGGGGGCACAGGCGTATATGGGGGCCCCAGAGGTATTAGGGGATTGGGCAGTATATGGGGGGGATAGGCAGTATATGGGGGCCCCAAAGGTATATAAGGGGAAATGAGGCAGTATATGGGGGGAATGAGGAGGGAATGGGGGACAGGCAGGATATGGGGGCAACAGGCAAAAGGGATAAGGGGCACAGGCATCTATGGGGGCCAAGGGAGGGATAAAAGGGGGCCACAGGCAGTAAATGGGGGCCCCAGGCATATAGGGGGCCATAGGGCAGGATAAAAAGGGCCCAGAAGCATATGGGGGGCACAGGGGGATTATAGGGGGCGGCAGATATGGGGGGGCCCCAGCAGGGATAAGGGGCACAAAGGGGCAGGCATTATAGGGGCACAGGGAGGGTATGGGGCCCAGGCAGGCATTATTGGGGGACAGGGAAGGGAAATTTTTGGGGGCACAGGAGGCTTTAGGGGCCAGGCAGGGGGATAAAAGGGGGCCCAGGCGGCATTATAGGGGCACAGGCGATAAGGGGGGGCCTTTGGGAGGCAGGTTTTAAACGCTATAAAAATAACAATTAAAATCACCTTTAACTCCCCCCGGGGCGCGCTCCGTCCCCCACCCGCGCTCCTCCGGGGGTCCTCGGGCGCCCGGCCCCCATGACGCGCTGTGCGCCCGAGGACAGGCAGCGTCGCGATGACGGTGTCCCCCCGCGCTGCCGGCTGAGGCGCACGGGGGCGGGGGGTTTCCTCAGCGCTGTTGAGACCCGGAGCCTCGTGGTGTAGGCCCTGCGGGTCCGACACTGTCTGCGGGGCAGGGATGCGCTCGCTCTCTGCCCCGCAGAAGCCCTCAGTGTGTGTGCGTCCAGGGGAAACGCACATTGTAAGCTGCAGGGCAGGTCGGTGCTACCAGGCCCAGCGCAGGGGCCTGGGCCCGGGGACTCGGGGCACAGGGGGTTTTATTCGGGGCCCGAGCCCCGAATAAAAACAGCCTAGCGACGCCCCTGATGTGCACACCAGCAGCAGTTACAGATGCCTGTGTGCTAGGGAGGAGGAGGTTGAAGCAAACAGGTAAAAACTGTCACACTGTTTCCAAAGGGCTCTGTCTCCACTGCACAGTAAAAAAACCCAAATGTATATCATCTCCCATAGACTCTATTGTAAAACCCTACTGCTGTCTACACTGAGCTTTTTTCTGTTCTTTTTTTTACTGCTCATCTTTTGCAACATGCACTAAAAAGCGCCAGAGTCGGGCAGAAAATTTACTACAGGAGTCTATGGAAAGCGCCAGACGTTTTTTGGCGCTTTTTTTGCCGTGATTTTTCAATGTAAACCCACCCAGGAGACCCAAGTCCCACCTATAGTGGGTATTAATAAAGGTTGTACCTTATCAAATTTGCATACAAGTGTCCGATGTGTCCTTGTTTGTACCGTTCGTAATAAAATGATCATGCTTTGGCCGTCGTTTTTTTTTTTACAGATTTTGGCGCTAAAATCCTTTTCTTAACATATTTTGGTGCTAATAAAGTTATCTCGCTTCTAACACTAAAAATACGTTTGTATACGGATTTTGCCGCCAGAATCCTTTTTTTTTACGGATTTTGGCGCTAAAATACTTTTCATTACATATTTTTGTGCTAATACATTTCTCTCGCTTCTGATGCTAAAAATACTTTTTTTTTACGGATTTTTGATCTAAAATCCTTAAAAACAGATTTTTTTTGCTGCAAAAGCGAAGTAAGTGTGCCAGCGGCAAAATCCGTAAAAACATATTTTAGCGCCAAGATCCGTAAAAAACGTATTTTAGGGCGAAAATCCGTAAAAAACATATTTTTAGCGACAAAAGCAAGATAACTTTATAAGCGGCAAAATCCGTAAAAATATGGATTTTTGTACCAAAATCCTTAAAAAAACTGACTTTAGGTCCAAAATCCGTAAAAAAACGTATTTTTGACGACAAACGCGATATAACTTTATTAGCGCCATGACATATAAATGCAATAATGTGCTTTACATCCCCTTTTGTAGGGCGGAGTTACATCCAATGGCTTAATTTATGCATACATTAAAAAACAGACTTGAAAACAAGCAAACAACACATGTAAAAAACATGCCAAAAAACGGCCGCTTTTTTTCATCGGCATAGCCAAACATGTAAGTTTATGGAGTCTATGGAAAACGCCGGACATTTTTTTTCAATGAAAACCCACCCAGGAGATTAGTCCCTTCTATAGTGAGGGTTAAAGTTTAATACTTTTTTTCAATTCTGCATACAAGTGTTTGATATGTCCTCGTTCGTACCATTCGTAATAAAGTGATCATGTTTTTGTCACTAACGTTTTTTGCGCAATTCAAAATTTTTGCTTTAATGACGCTAATTATACGCTTTTTTTTAACCCCTTAAGGACCAGGCGTTTTTTTTTTTTTTGTTTTTTTTTTCCAATAAATTTTTATTGAATTTTTCAACAAATAAAATATATCAATAACAAGAGAAATGACATTCATTGGGGCACATACAGAGTACAAGCAATGATAAGACATTTATGACATTGTGACTTGTCAGTGGGTATACGTAGAAAGAATATCAGTAATCCGACTTCATAGAGTAAAGAGTGATTATTCTTAATCTGAGAGTAAATCCTCACTAATGTGTAGGGACAGGTTTTGATCGTATTCTAGATAGTCCTAAAAACCATTATCTGGTATTGGCAGGTGAGTATACTAATAGTTTACATCCATATCTAGACCCGTCTCCACTCCGCAGAGGACGAGATGTTGATGGAAAGTATGTGTATAGCCATGTGAGGATGACCATTCAATATTGCCTCATTTCTCTATAACAAGCGGACAATCTGCAAACAAATGTGTAACATATTGCAACTTAAAAGGTCGGGGCGGGAGGGACCTGGGATGGGCCGGTAAGATGGGGGAAAGGAGGGGGGGGGGGACTGGTCGCACCGGCGTCTAGGAGCTTCAAGCTGGTTAAACTGTAGTTAAGTCGGTGAGAAATATTCTGACATCCACTCTGCCCATCGGGTGAGAAGAATTTGAAACGAGTTCCCTCCCTTAAATGCCAATAGTTTTTTCGTACCCGCAGTTTATCGAACACAATGTCTATAACCTCTGATGCTAATGAGAGTTAGCAGTAACCGCTTTCCACCGTCTAGTTATAGCTAGTTTTGCTGCGTGTAGGAATATGGCAAACTATTGTTCTATTAAATGGAACATTATATATCTCTATTAAAAATAATGCAAATTCCAGGAGTTTCCGGGACACGGAACTTGTGCGAACTTAGTTGCCAAGGACAGAATATCTCTCCAAAATAGTGTCAGTTGCGGGCACTTCCAGAAAATGTGCAGAATAGATCCCTGGTGACCACAACCTCTCCAACATAGCGGAGATAGTTGGGAATAGATAATGGAAAGTCATGAGGGCGTGTAATACCAACGAAGTCAGAATTTACAGGTATTGTTCCTTGAAACTGTTGAAGCAGAGGACCTATGGGCCCACCTGCAACTCCGCCAGCCAATGCTGACAAGCGTGCATACAGAAGATGACTTGCCCAAGTCTCGTTCCCATTTGATAAGATCATCGGTCTTCGTAAAAACAGGTTATTGGTTTATTAAATTTAAAATGTCTATAGTACCTTTTGAGATTTGCGAAAGATTTTTGTTTGGAACACAATGAAAGGATAGGTGTAAGAATTCTATTGGTCTGTATATTATTCAGGGTTTTAGGAAGTGACAGTTTGTTGATATTGAAAGAGGTCGGTATTTGGCAGATTATATTTCGATTGGAGAGAGGAAAAGGAAGCCATCGTTTTGTTTTCATACAGATCTTGTATGGTTTTTAAACCTTTCCGTTCCCAATCTGAAAATTTGATATGGGGGAAATTAATGGACAGTGATTGAATCGGTATCTGAAGCTCGCTATACGAATAGAAGTGGTAAGAAAGTCGGTATCAACGACTCCAGTAGATCAGGATACTTTGGATCGTGTGGGAGAAGGGACTCCTTAGGTTGAGCGGAGGTGTATGGATTTAGCAGCAAATGCCTTAGTGAGGAGTTAGCTAGGGCACCGGCCTCCATACCTGCCCAAAGTTTATTGTCGGTCGGTGCCCACCAATGTTGTAGCTGATCCAAGGTGGTTGCTACATGATAGGCTTTTAATAAAGGAAGTCCCAGGCCTCCAAACCGATCATTCTTATGCATAGTAGAGGATTTTATACGTGGGCGTTTTGAATACCAAATAAAGTTGTTCAACTGCGATTGAAACAAAGCAAACATCGAGTTAGGGAGATGGGATAGAAGGTCCCAGAAAATTTATATTTAGAAGAATAATCATTTTATATAATATTATTCGTCCCAACCAGGAGTTTTCTATTTTGGATATTCTATCGATCTCTTTGCGTAACGAATCATGTAAGGGGAGTAAATTGGTTTTAGCCAGGTTGGAACATTGTTTAGTGAGAACTATGCCCAAGTAGGGTAGTGCCTGATGCTGCCAATGGAAGGGGAAGGAGGCTTTTAGTTTTTGAGTCTCTGGATAGTTCAAATAGAAATCAAGGGCCATCGATTTTGAGGTATTGATTTTATAATAAGAAAGTTTTCCGAATGTCGTGAGAACCTCCATGGCCGAGGGTAGCGATTGAGCAGGATTGGAAAGCATGAGAATAACGTCGTCTGCAAAGAGAGATATAACATGTGCGGTCTGTGTGAGTGAGACTCCCGAAATGCCTAGATTTGACCTAATTGCTTCTGCTAAAGGCTCCATTAGTAAAACAAACAAAAGGGGGGAGAGAGGGCATCCCTGGCGAGTTCCGTTCGTTATCTGGAAGGGTTTAGAGAGGATATTATTAGCTACACTCGGGCGGAGGGAGAGTAACAAAGATTGAAAGCTTGCAGATAGGGACCTGTGAATTCCTAACATCTCAGTACAGAAAACGCGAATTTCCAGTGTATCCTATCAAAGGCCTTCTCTGCATCTAAGGATATAAGCAGAGAAGGTAGCTTATTGGTTTCAATATGATGTATGATATTAATTAGCCGTCTGGTAGCATCTGGGGCCTGCCTCCCCTTAGTAAACCCCACCTGGTCTGCGGCAATCAGAGTTGGCAAAATATCTGCCAATCAGATTGCTAACTAGTTTTTCGCTAACACCTTAGTGTCCGAATTAAGTAGCGAAATAGGGCGGAAGTTAGCCGGCGAGTCAGGCACTTTCCCCTGTTTTGGAATCGTAATTATGGTGGCTTGTAGCATTTCTGGGAGAAATCTTGCCCTTCAGTCCCATAGCTGAGTTGCATATGTCGACCAGGTGTGGGATTAGGTGAGGGGAGAAGGTTCTTGTAGGTATACTTAGAGAATCCGTCGGGCTGGTGCCTTTCCCCCTCGGAAGAGATCTAATGGTTCTGGGCCACTTTCTGCAATGTTCAATGGGGAATTTAGCTTATTAATCATGTCCACGGACAAAGAGGGGAGTTGAAGAGAGGATAGAAACGCTTGGATATCCTCACTTTGTGGGGGTTGCAGGGAGGTGTCGTCCTTTAAGTTATAGAGTTTGGTATAAAATTCGCTGAAGGCATCAGCTATAGCTTGTGGGTGCGTTATTTTATGGGATTTATCGGCGGACATCAGGTAAGGGATGGTGGATTTATGCCGTAACAGAGCCACTCTACTTGCCATTAATCTGGAGGGTTTGTTTAGGGATTTATAATAGGTTAATTTTATGTTTTTAGTTTGGTTATCAAAGTTAGTTAGTAGATATTCCCTTAGGGCTTGTCTGGCCTTGTATAAGTCTAGATGGGTTTTGTGGGAAGGGTTTTGTTTTTGCTGAGTTTCTAGTGCGTTCAAGGTGCTCACTAAATCTTCCCATTTTCCAGATCTTTGTTTTTTAAGCCTGGATGAAATTTGTATTAGAATGCCTCTGATAAATGCTTTATGCGCGTTCCATAATATGAATGGGTTGGCGCTTGAGTGTTGATTTAAAGAAAAATATTGAGTCAGCTGTTTTAAGATCTCTTTTTGGAGAGTAGGATCAGAGAATACTCTGGTATTATTTCGCCATGAGAAAGGGGTGGGGCCCGATGGTCCTGTTTTGAGAGACATCGTGATCGGCGCGTGGTCCGACCACGATATCATACCAATTTCACATTTCTCTATAGTCTGTAGGGTCCATCCATCCACCAGGAACATATCTATTCTAGAGTAAGTTTGATGTCTGGCTGAGTAATAAGTGTAGTCTTTTTCTGAAGCATGGATGCATCGCCATACGTCATAGAGGGAAGAATGTCGTATCCAAGAAGACACTCCCCTGCGGCCGGACGGGGGCCTCAACGTAGAGTCCACCGAGGGGTCAGAGACCAGGTTAAAGTCTCCACAAAAAATAGCCTTACCTTGGGAGATCTTTTTTGCTTTCTTAATCGTTTTATTAATATGTCTGAGCTGATTGGAGTTGGGGGCGTATATATTGGTGATGGTGTATTTTACATTATTCAATTCACAAACCAGAATTATATATCTGCCTCCGGGGTCGATGGTTTGGGAGATTGGATGAAAAGCAACTGTATCTTTAATTGCAATAGCCACGCCAGCCTTTTTTTTATCCATACAGGAAAAGATAATATGGGGGTATTGTTTATGCCTGAGTCTGTATGTATCGGAAAGGAGAAGGTGTGTTTCTTGGATACACAAAACATCTGATTTGAGTTTAGAGGCCTCTTTCCATAACATGGATCTCTTAAAAGGACTATTAAGTCCTTGAACATTCATAGATGCAATTTTCAACGCCATATGTAGGGAATAAGCAAGCTTAATATCTTAGTACAAACAATAGCAAGATGGGGGAGTAGAAGATGTCGTATAGAGACGCCGATGCGACCAGGGAAAGGTGGTAAAGGGTAGACAAAGGTAGAAAAAACGAAATATCATATACAGAACAGACGTAGGCAGTGAAATACTGCGCAAATACCGGGGGCGGCGGATTTGCCGAAAAAGGACATTGAGATCGAAAAAACAGAAAAGGGATCTCAATTACTTGAGGAAGGATTGCCCCGTACGGGCTTGGGCATATACTAGTAGCGAGATTTTGACTTATGTACCCACTTTTGACCACTCCCTGGGAATTTTAGAGACGGACGGGGCGGCAGGCATTGAGGTGGTTTCCAGAAGCGGCAGGTTCCACTTGGAGAGCAGCTTTTTCCCCTCTTCTGGGGATACAAGGATATGGGTTTGACCTTCCCTTCTGATTATTAATTTTGTTGGGAATCCCCAACGATATGGAATGTTGTTGGTTCGAAGGGCCGCCGTGATTGGAGCGAATCGTTTTCTTGCAGACAGAGTTTGTTGTGAGAGGTCGGCGAAGATCTTGATTGAGGAGTATGGAGATGGAGTGGCATAAGCTGTCCTAGTATTACTTGTAGATGCGATCTTTTGTGTGGTAGAAGTGGATACTAAGCCGAGTACACTCACTCGAACCGCCTCAGAACCGATTCAAGGGTTTTAGGTAAACGAATGGGCCCTATCGATAATGAGATCTTGCTTGGAGCAATATGGAGAGAACTTTAATCTAAGTTTGAAGGTATTGTTGTAGGACCGAGTTTGGGGACCGAGTCCGGAATTCCCTGAATATAAGGTTGTTCCTTTCTGCTTCCTAACTTCTAATCATCCAGCATCCATTTAATTCCACTCCAGACCTCCTCAACCCCTATTGTGGGCGTCCACAAGTTGTTGTGAGCTTTGAAAAGTCTTCTCATTATTGGTTTCCAGTGGAATACTCTGTTACCTAAATCATCCACCATGGTTTCAAGGTGTGATAGAGTTTGTAAGATCCTTGTATGGAAGTTCTGAGGCCACATCATGTCATTCATGAGAGAGGGAGTCATTTCTCTGGTCCCTAACTTGAAATGATCCAGTACATCCGGAGGCTGTTGGTAACGGGCTTCTGATGGAGACATGAGGTGAGCCGGCTTCGGATCGGATGTCTGACATTTTCGATTTTTGATTAACTGGACTTCCTTATTAACTAGAATTCTGAATTGGGATGGAAGGTAATGATTCGGTGTCGTTCCGAGTGCCAGATGGAGGGCTAGGTCTAGAACTGCTTCTCTTAAGTGGGGAGGAAGTTTTAGAAGAGCTCGTGGTGTATTCAATAGGACGTTCTGATCCGGAGGATTGCTGGGAGGAGCAAGAGGATTCTGAGTGGATAGACTCTGAATGAGATGCGGTCCTTGCCAAAGACCGTCTAGTCACCACCCCGTCCGCCTCCAAACCCCTACTCGGGTTTCCTGGAGCAAAGAAGGTTGTTAGACTTAGGGATTTGCCTTTCTCCTTTTGTTTTTTAGAAGGACCCATTGGGTGAGGACCAGATTAGTTAGATGAATGTTGTATGAGTATCTAGGTAGAGAGTGGCTGAGCAAAATTCCCAAATGGAGTAATCACCCTGCGTTGCTTATGACAGAAAGAAGTGGCTGTTGCTAGCCCGGGGGCATGTGAGATTGTTAGTTTAAGACATGGTGTGTGAGGTTAGAGGGAAGTACCATGGACTTGGACTCCAAGGAGCAGGGTTTTGTTATTCTATATTGGTAGGTCTTCCCCTAACACAGGAAGGTACTGCCCGGCTCGTGAGTACGATAGAAAAGGGTGGATTGCAATACTAGTCAATCGTCCCTAGATGGTGCCAGCACTTTAGTGATACGAAGTAAAGATACAACAATTATAGATGGACTGTGGGCCTGGGCGCCTATGTCCAACAAAAGATGATCTAGATAGTAGATTGCTTCACTGCTCCCAAGTTTTCAGAGAACAGTATTTATAGGTAACAGTATTGGGGGGTTATCTATTGTAGTAGAATAAAGCGCCACTAGGTGGTGACAGAGTACCATGAAATAGGGACCTGTATTTGGATGGTATGAATATGGGTCACAGGAGCCGTCTATATATTTAGAAAGCTAAATATGTTTCCAGAAGGGTCTACTTTACAATGCACGTGTGTTTAAATGGCTTTGAACAGATGTAGGGAGGTCAGCCCTATAGATGTTCCCACTATGGGGGAGTACAGGGACCCCCGGCGCTGAAAATTTCCTTTACAGAGCGTTGGTATATATTGTTACCAGTTTCAGCTCAGTATGAGAGTGATAGAGAGCAGAAAGTACCCGGGAACCTAGTGGGATTAGCAGGGGTCACCTCCTTGTATAATACAGTATATATAACACAGTTTAAGATATCTGGTTTGTCTAATATATATCAGAGTTATACAGTAGCGTTGGTTAACACAATAAAAGCAATATGTGGACTCTATAGATCCTGGTAGTTAGAGTAAGACAGGTCTATCAAAGGGATATCCCAAGACTGTGGTAGCTATAGAGGGCAAGGCAACAGGTCCCAGGGCAGAGAGGTGGGGATCACCCGGAGAGTCCCAGGTCAATTAGTGACCCCCCAGGTGATCCGCAGCCCCAATACCAAGTAGGACCAGAGCCCTGACCCAATATAGTAAGAGGGGTATGTCCCTGCAATATATTTCAAGAACAAATAGCAATATGCACTGCAATATAGATTTAAGAACCTGGTAAGGTACTCGGAATAGTAGGCAGAGTTCACAGCTGTGAGTCTTGAGCACGCAGGAATTCGGCCTGTAGATTGACTGGCGGGGTCCAGGAGTGGTAGACAGACGGGTTGTATCCTGTGTATTCAGTCAGCCGGGTCGTGGTCGAGAGGTCTGCACCTGGTCCTCTTGGGGGAAAAGTAATATAAGGAAGGAGGGAGAGGTATATGGCCTCCAGTAAGCTGTATGCTTTGGGAAGATGATTTATGCACGGCAGCCTGGTAGCAAGTAAGGGCCTCAAAGCTGTGTCTCTGTCCCCTCCGATACACCTGGGTTTTTTCCTTTGCCCCCACCGGATCCTCTCTTACTATTAATGCAATAAGGGGGTCAAGATGGCGTCCACGGTCTTTCAGAGAGCCCGCCAATTACTAAATGCCCGCCAAGAATTGGTTGTCGGCGGCGAATAGAGTGTTAGGGAACGATTTGTACCCCCTGACCGCTGAGAATATTCAAATAAAAGAATAAGTGCAGTCTATCCTCCTAGCTACAGACGGCAGCTCTTGCACCGTTGCTCCCCTGGGATGCACCCTGATCTGTGCTGACTGTAGGGCTGCAGGGGGGCTAAGATGGCGCTCGGTACCTTTTCAAAGGCCCGCCAAAATCAAAATCAAAACGCCAGCAGTCCTGAGGATGTTTAGAGTCTGCTCAGTACAATCCCCGGTAAAGGTGGGGACAGCTGACCGGAATTGGCCTCCTCTATCCGGGAACTTAGGGAGAGTGTAATAATGGAGGAATTACCTCAAACAGCCTGTGGCTTGCAGCGGGTTAGCTGGAAGGAGCGGGACACTGCGGCGGGCCCTGGGTCAGGTCGTTCTCGTTGTCCGGGCGGCTCGAGGAGACATCGGGATCGGTACCTGGGTAAAGGCTGCAGCCCGAGGGGTCCGACTCCAGCACCTTGAAGTCTGTCCCAGGGATCCGACGGCGCCGCGTTTCCCTCAGCTTCCTCTTTGTCGATCCTCTGTCTCAATGCCGAGGGAAGGCGGGCAGCAGCCGGCAGTAGAGAGCTCCGGAATAGCTGGTAAGTCCGGGGAAGGGAGTGGAAATCCGCGGAGTTCACTCCTGTTAATGTGTAGCTCAAGACTCCCGATATGCGCCCGCACAGAGACACTTTAAGATGGCGCCGGAAGATTCAGTCAAAGCCCGCCAAGTGCCGAGTCCTCTTTGTCTTGCTGGGGAGAGGGATGCTCACATCCCGAAAACCGCAGGTGATGAGATAGGTAGAGTTTTATCCTTTGAGGCACCATGCAGCATTGATTATAGCTCTCCGGGGACGGGCACCGGGAGACCCTGCGGCCGCGCGGGCCGGGGGGACGCCCAGCAGCAGGTCTTAGATGGCGATCCCAGGATCCCTTTTCGTAAAAAAAAAAAGAAAAAACGGGTCCTGAGGTACGGTGTTGCTTTAGTAAGCTCGGTGGGTATGGATAGAGCTCTGAAAAGAGCTAAATATTCCCTGATGGCGAGTGATACTACAGGGGTTCAGAGGAGCTGATGTAAAGAAGGGACTAAATCTTTAAACGCCCCGGGCCACGCCCCCCCCTTTTTTTTTTTTTCTTTTATTCTTTTAAAATTAAAATTGTCTAAACTACAAGGGGATTATTTTTTTTAATGTTAAAGATCTTCCCAAAAAAAAAGTCACTTTGCAATATAAGTCCATTAACAGTGTCCTACCTTTTTCTGAGACATCCCCATTTGGGGAGGGGTTTGCATCAGTCCCCCGGGTCACAATACCCTACAAAACTTTTTTATCTCCCCCTGAAGGGCTGCCAGCACTGGTTGTTTAAAAAGGCAACAGCCCCGGGCTTCTACCCCCAAGCCTAGTAAAAAGCCAGTAAACGCCCCCTAATTTTCAAAAGAAAAACCAAAAAATGGGACTAAGAAAGAGAATCTTTGGGTAGTGAGACAACCCCTTTAAAGAAAAGGGGAATATCAAATCATAAACAATGCCAATTTTAAATACAGAGACAAAAATTTTAAATACAGTAAAGGGGTATTTCCAACGGTTTTTTGGGTGGGGGGGCCCTTTAGAGGGTTTAAATATTATGTATCTCAAGGTATCAAATTCCCGACCCTTTGGTAATTTTTGATCTTTTCCCCCAGTAAATCCTTCAAGAATTTTAAAACACAAAACCTTTTTTCCTCATTTTGTCTTGACTGCAAAAATAATTTTTTTCTTGGCAAATGGATATGGGGCACCATACAAGGTAGAGAACTTGGAGTACCTTTTATTACCAGACCCCGGGGGAAAAATAGAAGAAATGTTTTTTTAAATTTCCTCCCAAATTTCACTTTTTGGAAAAGATAGGTGTGAAGTAGTTAAATGTAATAGAACAGCATACCATTTGGTGAAGCAGTTCTTTGTTTTAAGCAATAAGGACCTAAGTCTGGTGCAGGCCAGGGTTTGTTTTAGATATTATATGATATGTTTTCCCACATTTAAAAGGTTAGGCAATTTTTAAAAGGCTGTTTCACGCTGAAATTTGGGGAGGGATTTAAACCCGAATTACCACGTTGTTTTGGGGGGCGGGGTGAGGGGGGGGGGGGGGGGCTTCAGCACGCCGGCCCCATAGATTTTCCCAATTACCCAAAGGGCGCTACCCCCTTTTGGGAAAAATTTTCATTTCACTTTTTTCTAAAAAAGGAGAGGGAATCCATAGTTCCCTATGAAACTATGGATAAACCAAAAAGGGGAACGGGGAAACGGTTTTCATCCAAATTTAAACCCCGCAGTACGGCGCGCAATAGGGACTGAAATCCTCCCAAAATTCCGTTTGAACATACCCCTTAAGGGTTTACTAATAATGTTGGGGGGTTTTTTTTAAATTAAATCACCAAAAATTTAAAATGGCATTGAAAAGTAAACATAGCAAGACTTTTAATTTTGTTTCAGCACAATATACATAGGGCTTGTTATCAAAGGGCGTCTTTTATTATTAAAGCATGTAATCTGTTTAGAGAAATAAAATATGGTATAGTTTTGTTGCTAAATAAAAAAGGCTTTTGGTGTCATTTAAGATTATTTGGGGCTCTTGTTTACCGGGCCAAACCCTAAATGCTCTTTTTAGTCCTTATTTTTTTTCCTTCTCTGGTTTAATAATCTCCCCAATAGGCTGGCTCCTCAAAATAAAAGTACATGTATTTTTTTGGGATGAATTTAAATTTAGATTGCAACGTGTAGCTAGTTTGGGTTTCGACTTGGGGGCCCTTTTTGGGAAAAGGGGGAGTTTTTAGGGTAATTTTGTTTAATATTCCCAGTAATTCTTTGTTTTTAGAAACAATCACTCTGTCAAAATTTTTGTATGGTATTTTGTGTTTCCTTTGGTTTGGTTCACCCATCATTTTGCTTTTTAAAGCTTTTTTAAAAAAGGGATCTGGTTTTTAAAAAGTTGGAGATCAGGGTCTTCCCTCTATTTTCCTGGGGCTTCTACATTATCAACCATGGGGCCAAGTTTAGAAACCAACCCCTTTTTGGGATTTAACTTTTTTTCGACCGGGGCCCACCAAACCCTTTTTATGTCGGGGGTGCGGTCCCTTCGTCTACAAACGCGTCTTTTGGCGTTTTTTGCAGTATCGGAAAAATTTTGGGGGCTCCCCGGGGGCTACAGCAGGGGCTGAGAAACGGGGCTGTACTACACAGCCCCCGATCCCAGAACCCTCTCCTGTGAGCACCAGGAAACGGGGAACCTCAGCACCCCCGGGGGCCCTTTTAAACCCCTTTTATTGCAGCAGATCGTCACCGGCCCGTGCAATCAAAGGGTTTTTCCCTGCCCGGGCGGGTGATCTGACTGCCCGGGGACCTGAAAAGGCCCCCGGGGAAAACTTTCCAGTCACCTTTGGGGACCAAAAGGGAGCCCCCCGGGCTGTCCCCGTTTAAAAAAGCCCGTGAAACCAACAGACTGTGTGGGTGGGCCCCGATCAAATGCCCCGTGTCAGACCGCCAAAAGATTAGAATGTAATTAACCCTATATAAATAAAGCTAAAAACATTACCAAAAGTTAAAAAAATTAAAAACAGTTCTCCCTTCATGGGATTAAAAAAAAAAAAAAAAAACATAAAAAGTGTAAAAAAATGGGAAAAAAAATAAAAAAAAAAATTAAAAAACTTAATAAAAATAATTGTACATTTAAATTAAACCCCCCAAAAAAAAAAACCCACAAACATAAATTTGGGGAAACCACCCCAACCGTAATTAACCAGTAAAAATTAATCTATTTCAAGTTTTTAAGTTTGAAATTTTAATTGGGTTAAAAGAACAAAAAAAAATAGAAAAAAAAAATCTGCAATTATTTATAAGTGAACTTTAACTATTCCCCCATAAAGTACAACTTGTCTCGAATGAAACGAGACCTCATACAGCTGCGTCATTGAAAAAATAAAAAAGTTACAACTGTTGAAACGTGAGGAGGCAAAAACTAAAAAAATGTTCTGGTCATTAACTACTTTTCAGGCCTGTGGCTTAAAGGGTTAATGTCTAAACCACTGGCAACAAGTGAGTACACCCCTAAGTGGCCTTAAATTGTGCCCAATTTGCCATTTTCTCTCCTCGGTGTCATGTCACTCATTAGTGTTACAAGGTCTCAGATGTGAATGGGGAGCAGGTATGTTAAATTTGATGTAATTGCTTTCACCTCATGGCAAAGAACTGTATTAGGATCTGAAAAAAAAAAAAGAATTGTCCCTCTACATAAAGATGACCTAGACGATAAGAAGATTGCAAACATCCTGACACTGAGCTTCAGCACGGTGGCCAAGACCATACAGTGGTTTAACTCAAATCAGAAATCACCCTGATCAACCAAAGAAGTTTAGTGCACATGCTCAGTGGCTTATCCAGAGATTGTCATTTCAAAATGGATGCATGAATGCTGCTAGCATTGTTGCAGACAATAAAGGGGTAGAGAGTCAGTCTGCCCATGCTCAGACCATATGCCATACTGCATTAAATTGGTCTGCATATCCCAGAAATAAACCTCTTCTAAAGATGATGCACAAATAAACCCACAAAAGGTTTTCTGAAGACAAGCAGACTTAGGACATGGATTACTGGAACCATGTCCTAGGGTCTAATGAGAACAAGATACACTTATTTGGTTCAGATTTTGTTAAGCGTGTGTGGCGGCAACCAGGTGAAGAGTACAAAGAAAGTATGACTTATCTACAGTCAAGCATGGTGGTGGGAGTGTCTTGGTTTTGGGCTGTATGAGTGCTGTTGGCTGCGGGCAGCTACATTTCACTGAGGAAACAATGAATGCCAGTATGTACTATGACATGCCGAATCAGAGCATTATCCCCTTCCTGCAGAAATTGTGCTGCAGGGGAGTATACCAACATTATGTTGACCCCACATACCTCCAAGGCAACCACTGTCTTGCTAAAGAAAATGAGTGTAAAGGTACTGGACTGGCCAAGCCTTTCTCCAGACCTAACTCTATTGAGCACCTGTGGGACATCTTCAAATGAAAGGTGACGAAACACAAGGTCTTTAATATCCACCAGTTCTGTGATGTCATCATGGAGGAGTGGAGCAACCTGTGAAGCTCTAGTGAACTCCATGTGTTAAGGCAGTGCTGGACAGTAATGGTGGCCACACAAAATATTGACACTTTGGGCACAAGTTGTCTATTTTCACTTAGGGGTGTACTCACTTTTGTTGCCAGCAGATTAGACGTTGATGGCTATGTGTTATTTTGAGGGCCCACCAAATTTACACTGTTAGAGAAGTTGTATACTGGCTACTTTACATTGTATCAAAGTGTCATATCTTTAGTTTTGTCTCATGAAAAGATATAATACAATATTTACATAAATGTGAGGGGTGTACTCACTTTTGTGAGATACTGTACATATATACAATGATTACAAAAGGAGTTCAAGTTTACCCCCTCCCACAGTTATGCCCCCTTTCGCCATGGATTTCCTCATGTCCCATTCAGTTAAATGGGAAAGTTTCAATTACTTCTGCAACAAACCTGCCATGCATTAACTTATTCTAATAAGCTCAAGTTCAATTTAAATCTAGTAAATGACTGGTAAAAAGAGTTAAAATGTGTTGAATCTTCCCTTGCTGGTACTTCATTGATATGCTTAGGAGACAAGTCTTGGCATATAGCACAATTAAGTTGGTGTAAAAACTGCCCATGGACATAAAATAAGATCTTCTAGCCAACAATTAAAATGTCTTATTCCTCCATTAATGCGCTCGTTTGTGCCGCTCATTAGAGGAGCATCGAATGAATTGCTTCACGGCCACACGATTATTATGGTTATGCATAACATGCAATTGATGGATATTAACAACACCTTGCATTCCTAAACTGGCCAAGTTTATCCAAGACAACATGCTACCAAAGTCGTCTTGTATGTCAGTGTTCTGTTTTATACCAGAATTTACATTGGTTTTGTCGAAGAATAATTTTTTATGCTTTTTTTAAAATAATGAACTAATTAATATTCTGTTGAAATAGCATGTGAATCTATTCTATTCATGAGCTCATTAAGAAAATGTGCTTTTTTCTGACCATGTAGTGCCTCAAGGGATACATTCTCTTGCCAGATGTAACTTACCCCTTGGATAAAACCAGTGTTAATAGAGGGCAGTAAGTGGATGTTCTGATGGACTGAAAATAACCATGAAATAAAGAATGTACAAGAATTTCTTTATTTTCTTCTTTTCTCTCAAACTTCCTTCTTCGTTCCCTTGGTTTATCAGTAAGTTTTTCTTCTTGATAACAAATATTAGTGAACATGCTATAAAGCATCAGACTGGAAAACAAATGTTACCTGAAATAAATCAAGTAGGTCTGATGATATCTGTTAGTGCTTCACACTAGCTGACCAAAGATATCAGAGGATAGTCTGCTACCCCTAAGAAAACCAGTTATTTGAAAGATTATTTTTTATCTTACACCTCCATTAAAATGTCAAATTCCTTCCCATACATTTGGGCTTTCTGTCATGTTTTACTTTGGTGTATTAAAGTAGCACCAAAAGGTAACTGACAAAACGAATACTATGGTAAGAGCTACAGTGGGTTGAAAAAGTATTCATACCCATTGAACTTTTTCTAATTTTTAAACATTACAGCCACAAACTTAAATGTATTTTGTTGATATTTTAGTAAAGGGAAGAGGTATGACCAAATTTAGTAACATGTTTCTCCTTATTGATCCAAAGGGAGGTGAAAACCCTTAAGGGTTGTCTGATTTGATAAGGAAAAGTTTCCTTCCTGATCCCCAATGACAAACAGACTGAACTTGTATTCAATATATGAATTCTATACATTTACACAAAGATAGATTTCATTCTGTTACGTTAGCAAGCCTTTTTAAATATATAGACCTTGTTTTACCAGCCATACATCTGTCTGGTCTTCTGCTGATATGTCATCTGAATGGGGACATCACTGCTGTGGGATGCTAATTGGCTGCAGTGGAAACATGCCCTCACTAACATCACCATTGTGAAGCTGTTCACTTCCAAACTGTGATGTAAGTTGGTGACATGTTATTGCTGTAGTCAATAAGTGGCTGTAGCGGTGACATTTCCATTCTGCTATCATGGCTTATCAACAGAGGAGCAGAAAGACGTGCCACAGGAACTGTGGACTGGAGGAAGGTGAGTATAACTTTTTTTTTCTTTTGTCTGTCCTTTTCTCACTGTGGAGACAACTCAAACTCTCATTTTTGCTCTTATTCTTTCTTGTCTTGACTACTATAACTTCCTACTTATCGGTCTCCCTCTCTGCAAACTATCCCCTCTCCAATCTGTCCTGAATGCAGCAGCCAGGCTTGTCTTTTTTCCAGCCGCTATACTAATGCCTCTACCCTGTGTAAGTCACTGCATTGGTTGCCCATTCAGTACAGGATACAAAATAAACTCATCACTCTCATCCATAAAACTCTCCACAGCGCTGCACCCCCCTACATCTCCTCCCTGCTTCTCTGTCTACCACCCTACCCGGGCTCGCTTTGCTGATCATCTTAGACTACATTCCTCAATCATCTGAACCTCTCATGCTGGTCTCCAAGATTTTTCACGTGCGGCACCAGTTCTGTGGAACATGCTACCATGGGCGATCAGGCACACTCCCAACCCTCATAGTTTTAAGACTGCAATGAGAATACATCTTTTCAGTCTGGCCTACCAGAATCCCTAATGGCTAACCCCCACTCTCTAGTGCACACATTTCTGTCACTCCCTACACTTTTCGGCACTTATCTGTATAAGATGAACTGCAGGTGGCGGGGTTAAACCATTTGTATATAAACCACCAATATTTTATGCCCCCTTGGCGGGAAACCTTTTAAATCTACATTTCTTACCCTTTTCGTCTCCCCGTACACCCAAAGTTTTTAAGCTCTTGCGGCAGGGCCCTCACACCTTGTTCTCATCGAAGTACTTTTCATTGTGCAAGTATTCTTTTTGTCTTACCAAACCCCCAAATTGAAAAGGGCTGGGGAATATTTGGGTGCAAAGAAATAAAGGGGTTATTTTTATAACCCAAATTAGCAGTGACTTTTGCTTAAAACCCCAGGGAGACCAAGGGGCCCAACCCATATAAACAACACAATTTACCTTTCTTATATAACACTAACATATTTTCAGCACTATGTAGAAAAGGTCATCATACCCATTAATAACCATCAGGCTGCTAGACGCTCTTTTGAAGGGGCAGGAGGCAGCCATACAGCAGCATAGCATGGTCTGCTGACTGTAAACATGTCACCTCCCAACATGGGGTAGACAGGCACCATGTACAGGAATTGTGTTGTCTTTTGTATGCTCTAATAATGACAATGTGTAAATGGCTAAAATTATACCAGTTTTAATCGTTTTGTAACTGCATAAAAAGGGCTTACTGTGAAGAGGATCCATGATGCCCTTTACATTGATCAGGGAAACCTCATTATAGAGAATTGAATGGATTGACATTTTTAGAAAGAAAGCTATTTTTTCTCTTGTCCCATCCTGACAAAATACATTTCTCTAATAAAGCAATGCTTAGTGGTCAGACTAATGCCCCAGGGAATGCTGACATATGTAAACTCAATTTAAAGAATGGTTATTATATACAAACCTACCCTTGGCACACTAAAAAAAGGGGAAATATTATAATAACATTATAAATATGTGGTAGGTTTTTAATCTAAAAAAAAGCACATACATCCTGTACACGTTCTGTGGAAAAGGTCTTCCTAGTTATTTTAAGGATACTGACAGTTTATCTGGGTTACAGTGTGTAGTATAGGGAAATGCAGGTTTCGCTGTGCTGGACATTTTGGTTGCAGCTGACTATGTTGTTTTCAGGATGGGCAACTAATTTGTATGGTTTTTGCTTTCATGTTCTTATTCCCTTAAGCAATGCTATGGGTGCAGTCATTTTTAAAAATGTATCAAAAGTTTGCATATTCTATGTTTCTTCAATACTCAGTCTGTCTCTGCACTGCAGGGGTGCCAATGGAATCAAAGAGAAAGGCAGCCAAGTCAGACTCATTCCCTGCTTGTGGAATTCAGAATCTGTTTACATGATATAGAGAAACGTATTTTCCTTAAAAAAACACATGTAAAGATTCAGATATTACAGCTAACGCAGCTGAGAAACAGGCATTGTAGGTCAGTGTATGGAGATACTGATGTGTTTCACTGAGAATCAACAGATTTTTATATATTTATACTTACGGTAATTAAGTAAAGAATTGTTTTTTACACATTAAAGGAACATGTTTCTCATTATATATTAATGGACTTGTCTCATCAGAGAAAACCGCTTTGAAATGGGAACCACTGGAGCAATCAGCTCTTGGAGTTCTTCCCTCTATCCCCCACCCCTGACCCAGCTGTACCTGGCCCATAAGGGTGCTTTCACACGTTGCGTTTTTGGTGCGTTTTTGATGCGTTTTTTTGGATGCATTTTTTGTGCAACAATTTATATCATTAATTGCTGTGTCTTTCTGCACAAAAAACCCATCCAAAAAACGCATCAAAAACACCCCAAAAACGCAACGTGTGAAAGCACCCTAAAGCTGATTTTGCTAGGGAAGGCCAGACAGATATTATATGTCAACCACTGAGATGTTGTACAACCCGAGTAGTCAATGGACATTTCCAGCCATGGGTGTATATTCTATCTCAGAGCAAGAATTCCCCAGCTATGATGTCCATTTGCCTTCAAGCAGGTAGAAGTTGCTGAATAGTGACATTGGCAGCATGTGTTTATGCTGCTCCATGTAGATACAATATAGACATTTCTGTGGATGCTTCCTATATGTTCTAAGGCAGAGTGGGACACATAGGAATATTTTAAAAACACAATTTTTTGTTTTACATAAAGATTTATAATGTCGTGCTTTGGATTTGAGTCAAAATCAAACTTGACCAGAATATGAGCACTTAAGTTCAGGTCATCCCAAAACCATTATTTCTAGTTACCATAACATGACATTTTGAGAAGTAACTGAAAGTGATGTCAAATAGGGTTTTAAAACGGAAAGAATTTCAAAAAAGGTTTAGAAACAGTAAAAAAATCCTCATGGCTCAAAAACCCCCTAATTCTAATTTAGGATTATGGTCAGAGGCTAGGGCAAGAGAAACAAATTGGGTTTGAGTTGTCTCAAAATAATATTTTTAGACAATTTTTTTTTTTGTCACTTTTTAGAAATTGTTAGTGCGATCCCTGGCCCCCGGGAGCATGATAGTGTACTCGAGGTGGCAGCTGAAGTGCAGGACAGGGACACTGGACAGTGGTAGCGATGACAGGTCACAGCAGCCTATAGCCGTAGACTTGTAGCAGAGTCCCAGGCAGGTAACGGACTTGATATAGCAACAGATAACAGCAAGGTAATAACAAGAACCCATGCAAACACCGGGAACAGGTATGCTGAATAGCAAAGGGTTAATGCAAAAAAATTCATGGGAAAACTGAATTTTGGGGGTTAAATTCACAGGACACGCAAACAGGGTCAAGCAAACGTGGAAAACCAATGAACTGCCAAGCAAGGGCAAAAGTTCTTTAAGTACCAGGGCCCGGTCACAGAACAGGAAATTGGGACCCTGTCCTTTTAAATACAGTGCAGTGCCGCACGCTGTCCCCTAGAGGGTGCACGTGCACCATGGGATGCCAGGGGGCTAGAGAGAGAATGGCCGGTGGGGACTGCCACTGGCACCGCAGCACAGACAGGAGCCGGGACAGGTGAGTAACAAGCTGGGACACTGGAGGACGCTGCCGCAGGGACATGGGCATGTGGGAGCCGCGGCATGAACCATTACATTCACCTTCCTCAAGTCCCCAGTTTCGGCTCCGATCTTCTGTTTCTTTTTCTTCCACTTCCAAACAGGGATGTCACCAGTGCAGTGGCTTATAGGCTGCAGCGGTCACATGCCACCAGTAATCACATTCAAATTGGGAAGCTCTGAATGGGACTAAGTAAAAAGTGGTTGCAGCATTGACATGTTGTTTGAAAGTAGAAGAAATAAAACACTAAATTGCTGAGTATAGGTTTTTATACTTAAAACTGTGCAGTGTAGACTACTTGGCGGATTTTCTAGTAAAGTCTAAAGGGATGGTTGACAGTCGGTTTTCAGACAATTTTCAAATCTGAAAACCGTCTAAAAATCTAACTGAAAACCCTTGCCAAGGGGACATACCCATACCCTGTCGAGATTAAAAGTAGTTTTTTGACACACAGCAACCCCAAAACCTAAAAAAGGCTGGGGAGACTTTCCCACTGCAATTTGGGGGCCCGGGGCAGTTTTTAATGAAAAACAAATGACTCCCTCCCTCTGTCCCCCCCCTTACTTCGGGCGAAAAAGACCATGGAAACTAGGGAGTTAATTGCGGCACCCAAAGTGATCTCCAGTCGTATGAGACATATGGCTAGCTGTAACATACTAGTGAGCTTGTGATCCGCACAATGTTAATTACTTACCAATACATCCATTTATAGTCAATAACTTTTGTAATGTTAATATCTACTAACACTCATTCATTATTGGTTCTTGTGTTCATTTCATAGTTTTCCCATCTTAGACGTTTTTTGGGATAACAAATAGTCCAAATTTTTGCAAGTGGGGTCCCCCGCCTGTTTGGAGAATGAGAGTCCATTAACTGCTGTTTGTTACTGGTATATTTCTGCCTTTCCCATAGACTTCACTGGATTGGTGTACTCTTTCATGTATCCCTCTTAATTGCAGCCTATGGGACCAAAACAGTGACAAAGGGGAGACCGTACCGTACAAACCAAATACGATACTTATATAACTCAATTTACAATAAGATGCTAATGTTTTGTAACTTTATGAAGCATATTATGGATCTGGTTTTAAGTTTCTTTAGTCATAATGCTGACTAAATCACTTGTAGCTGATCCTAACTCAACTTCTTTTCTAACTCCTTCCTTTTTTCCAAGGTGTTCCAAGAATAAACAATAAAGAAACAGTCACAATCAGTTTCTCTTGTAATTTCTCATTGCAAGGGAGGTCTACAATGCATTGCAGGTCATTGTGTTGTTGTATTAAAGGCCTTTCCAGCATCGATAGGGCTAAATACCCTTTGACATCATTTATTTCTCAAGCATATGGGTCATCACACATTTGGATGGTGTGGAGAGAGAAACTATATAACGTACAGTTACTTGCCCATTATTCTCTATGTAATCAAGCTTTTCAAAGAGCAGTGAAGGTTTATCTGTAATTCCAAGAGAAATTTGTGATGCTGTTTTATAGTTGATTTATGCCCCACTCTGCAGTTTGAAAGTGTATTTTGAAGCATAAAATAGCTTTTAGCTGAGAACAGAAAGTAAAGCTAATTTATATTGTAGTTGTAACAATATTTTTCAGTGCTTTAAGTAGAACTTTAGTCAGAACATAGTGGCAAGGACTAGTATGAAAGTAATCACTTGTTCATGGAAAAAGGCTGGCCTGCTTGTAAAGGACAATGGAAAATGATATGAGTGTCACATGTCACCCCTGTAGGTCACATTGGGGTTTTTTTGCATATAAATGGTTTAGATTGGTTTTGTCCTGTTTAGACAATCTCTTTTCTTCGAAGGGTTAGGAAAATGTATTGAATACACAGTTATCCTGCTGCTTCCACCCCCAACAATATTGCTTAATCTTCAGGTAAACTTTGAGACAAATGTTCATTTTTTTCTGTAACTTCATGATATTAAACTTTAAGAAACACATGGCACCTATTAACACCAATGGACTATCTGTGTAATGAGCTGACTGGATCCTCCTACTGCAGTGTTTCTCAACTCCAGTCCTCAAGACCCACTAAGGCCATGTCACACGGCTTAAAATGGGCCCTATTTCGGTCCGTAATTACTCCCCGAAGTGCGCAAATTCGGGGTGAAAAAGGCCCAATTTATTACGTAATCCACAGTTCTATAGAGAAATATGATTATTTTCCTCTCACAGCCCGGCGAATCCCCGGGCGGGGGGTAATTGACATGTCACTTTTTTAGCGCCGCAGTAATGATTTTCATGGGCCGGCAAGTGCCGCCCCCCCTCCCCCCCCCGCCCCGCCCCCCGCCCCCCCACCGGGGTAAATTGCGGGGATGTAATTACTCCCGAAGTTAAACCGGTGAACCCCTAACAGTCAAGTTTTCAGGATCTCCTCAGTATTTTTACATGACATAATTATTTTCAGTACATTCTGCACAGGTGATATAATGGGCCCTACATTCTGCACAGGGTTTTAAACATTTTGTCATGCAAAACTGACAGGTGATATAATTATTTTCAGTAATTCTGCAAGGGGATATAATTATGGTCGTGCATTCTGTACAGGGGATCAATTATTTTCAGTGCATCTGGAAAATCCGAAAAATGACCTGTCGGTGGGTCAGGACTGGGGTTGAGAAACATGTCCTACTTACTCCTCAATTTTGTGAAAACCCAAATTAGGTCCCCTGTGAGATTTACATAATAGAACTAGAAACCCTCTTAACTGTATTTCATAAGGCTTTTAAAAAAAAGACAAAATACTATTTTCCTACTTTAGGCAGTTGATCAGTATTTGGGAACTGGAAGGACAAATTGGCTCTTCCGTGTACAGATTTTTGTCTCTCGACCTGCCATGCCAATCTACCCCTCTTCAAGTTGAACCTGAAATATTGTTGTAATTTTTAGTATATATGTCTTTATATACTACTAGCAGTGGTCAATTTAATTTAACTGTTTGTTGCTTGCGGTTAAAATCTTTTCTACTGGTCAGTATAGATATGGGCCTGTGTCTGCAGAGTAGTCTTTGTTGTGCCTCAGTCTGCTGGGGAGTTTCTGCAGCTAGCTGTTAGATGTGACATATCTGGTTAGCCTAGAGATGGGCTTGGGTCTGCTGGGAGGTTTTGGTAACTCAAGCAGCAGCCATGTAATCTTCTATAACTTTCATCAATGTACAGTGTTCTTTTTTGGAGGCATGAACAGTCTGAGTTTGTTAAAATCTCTGATAATCCTCATAATAAGAATAGGAACAGTCCAGATACAGTGAGTTTGCATTTTTGTGAATATTTTAAGAATGGTACGTCCTGGAGAACTGAAACCCAATCTAAAACCATCATTAGCCCCTTTGTCACCTATGTGGGGCCCTTTAGGCAGATTTTTTTCCATCAAAAAAGTTGGTTAACTAAGATAACATCTTTTCTTTCTAAAGAAACGTGATATGACAATTATGTATTTGGCCCAAAATGTAAGCACTGTTTTATAAATAGACACAAAATAATATCAAATAATATCAGTTATATCAGTATAAGTACAGAGTAGGACAAAGGGAACAGATAAGGCACGCAAGTTTCTGATTTTACTATTAACTAGTAATGTACTCATTTATTGAGCTGGCAGGCTTTTTTTCCCAATCCCCCCGCTATGCTTCCAGCAGATTATGTATAAATAGAAAGATAAATAGATACATAAGAGACAGATACAAAATAGATAGACACATAGAGTGACATGCATGAATTCAGGAACTGATAGACCAGATCTAAATCACATTAAGGTAGAATAGACTGTGCCAGAATGTATGAACCTGTTCTTCTGCAGTCATACATACAGGTGGGGTCCCAGTGCCAATACGACAACTCAGGGTCAGGGGGAGACCACCTTTAAATTGGTCTGGGTTTTTTAAATGTTCGCGCCAATGTTTTAGCCACAAAAATCATAAATGTGTCTCTGGGGGTGTGCACCCCCAAAAAGGCTTAAAATTTGGGGGCTTTACAAAAAATTTTTTTTGGGGGCGTGGTACCGAGGGCCTTTTTCACGCCAAAGTTTGGAGTACGCCTGTTCATTTAAACACCTAAAACCGGGTCAAACTACATTTTTTTTGGGAGGCCAAAAACCCGGGGCGCACCCCCCCCTTTCAAACATGTCGCCCTTACTGAAAAAAGTGGGGAAGACCCCCAAAAAAATAGATAAGTAAATAGATATTAGATAGACACATAGATACTTAAATATGGAAAGTTTAATGGGATAAACTTTAAATTAAAGAAGGGATAATAAAAAAATTTTAAAATTATTAATAAATTATACGTACCATATCTCACATATGAGATACATGTGAGATAGATGCAAGATTAGAGATGATCAAACCCTAAAAAGTTCGAGTCGAACCTCAAACTTTGAGAAGTTCGGTTTGAAGTTCACGTCGAACTTCATTACGGGATATACTCACTTTTGTTGCCAGTGGTTTAGATATTGATATCTGTGTGTTGAGTTATTTTCAGGGCACACCAAATTTATACAGCTTTACAATGTATAAAAGTGTCATCTTCAAAGTTGTCCCATAAAAAGATATAGAACAGTATTTACAAAAAATGTGAGGAGTGTTCTCACTTTTGTGAGATACTGTATGAAAGTAAATTAATCCTACTCTTGAGTTTAGAGAACCTTGAAGACTGATAAACCTGACGAAAATAAAATGTTTGCAAGTTCTTGCAGTATTTTTCATCCTTTTAGTTTCTTTCTGCTCAGTCTTCTGCTTCTCTGAAACTCCAAAATGTATTTTAGTTCTATGTGAGGAAAAAATGCAAGATTATATGAATCTCTGGATGACTGAATACTAGGGTGTACTAAACAGGGGTGTTGCTATAGGGAGAACTATATTGGACAAAATCAGCTCACCCGGTTGCTTTCTATCCTGCTTGGCTGGAAGCGACATGACACAATCAAGTGAGCTCACCTTGAGGATACAAATATCCAAAGACAGAAAAGGAGTGAGCTAGCTTCAATTCCAAGAGTAGGATATGGAGTTTAAAAATTGTGATCTTTATTAAAATTGCCATTTAAAGAGGTTTTGTGTCTATACCCAGAGAAACGCTGCACAAACAAACATGCAGTGTGCTGGATGTAGGCACAAAACCTTTCCAAATGGCAATTTAAATAAAGATCACAATTTTTAAACTCCATATCCTGCGCTTGGAATTGAAGCTGGCTCCCTCCTTTTCCTTCTTTGAGCAATCTGTTGCTATAGGGGTTGCAGATATAGCAGTTGCACTTGGGCTCTGGGGCCCATAGGCCCCTATGCCACATAAGAACCAATATTTATGGCACATCACAAGAGAGGGCCTTTTTATAGATTTAGCATTGGGTCTCAGGAGTGGTTTCATATTATCATTTTGATTTTATTTTATCGGTCCTGTAATCACAAGTGAAACCTCATCATTGTGCCAGATCAAAGGAACATAATTAAAGTTCTGCCCTTTATAATACATAAAGCTGATCTACAGCTAATGATGCATGGATTAATGATGAACATTATCAATTAAAAAGCCATGCAAAGAAGCTTCTGAAGTTGAATAGCAATTTGGAAAAAATATATATTTTATAATATATTATATACAAAATTAAGCAAATTTTCTTAAATTTGATCATGTGTGGTTATTTCAAACTTTATATTGATATCCTGTTTGTACTTTTGAACACATTGTATTCAGGTTAAAACAGGAATCATAGCCAGAGCTCAAAGGCACTAGGAATTAAATAATTTAGAAATGTCTAGATCACATTCTTAAATAGGTTTTATAAGGTTACAACAAGACTTCTCATCACATGCAGCTTTGATAATCAGTTACTTTCCATTTTTCACTTTTTTTTAATAAAAAGAATAATTCCTTACAACATATTAAACTTATGATGTATAATTCCTTTAATTCCTTTAATGACTTTCTAACAAGGATGGATTATTTATGTGGCCTAGTGTAGCCATTGCCTTAAAGAATTTAACATCATTAAACATCATAACCTAAACTTAGCAACTATTCACAGAATGGTTGTAAATTACTGCCATGTTCCAGTGGTCAGGGAAACACAAACCCAAAAGGGTGGATTCCTATGTCCCCCAGCAAAGTTTAACTTGACCGTGGTATCATGGCTTTTCATGTTTTATGTTCTTAGATTACAACAAAAGCCATTGAAAAACATTTAAAAAGCTGAGATAATTTTCTGTGCTGTAATACTATAGTATATTGTATAGTTAAGAGATCGTTGATGGAGGTAAAATAATACTCAAACAAAACCTCATTAGCAGCAATGTCATTGTTATCAAGCTCTTAAACAATAATTCTGCTTTGTAATACAGTTAGTTGTCTTCTGTTCCAGTATACCTTCGTTAGTAAACAGGAAACATGAGGTGGTGACAACAATAATGTTACCAGGTAGTAACTGTAGAAACCTGAATTGTATTATTTTATTCATTTATGTAGTGCCAACATATTCTGTTGCACCATACATGAAGAACATTGGTTCTTGTCTCCATTGAGGCTCACAATTTACATTCCTAGTTCATCTAGCAATATGTTTTGAGTGTTGGATGAAACCAGAGTACCTTGAAGAGGCCGCACAAATTTGAAGGAGGGCATACAAAATCCATGCGGATGTTGCCTCTGGATTCTGACCCACGGCTCTAGTGCTGAGAGTCAACAGTGCTAGCCCCAAAGCTACCTTACAACAGAGCAAAGGAGGATAACCAGAGGAGCTTGATTTTGCTAGTTGGGCTCAAGTAGAAGAACCCCCATCATACTGAATATGTGCTCATCTACTTAAATTGCTTTGTAACATTTGTTGTTATCATTGTACACTTAAACAGTAAAAGTCTTATAAGTTATTAAAGAATCATCTTATAGGAAAAAGACACCAGTTTTAAGTAATAAGCATGAAACTCACCTCAAATTTATCCTGCCATGGGGCTATTATTGTATCCAGGCATGAAACAATTGGTACTGGTAATCATTAGTGTTGAGCGATTATTATCGACAAAGTTGAAATCGGCACAGTTTTTATTTGATACGAAATTTTTAGATCATGCGATAATTTTAGGTTAAAATCTGGCATCATCTATTAAGAAACGCGCCATTTCGGCGCTTCCTGTCATTTTGGCGGCCAGCAAAAACAGCTTTCAGAATAGAGCAGGGTGAGATGTGTGTGCACGTCATGACTGGATGTGTATGGTTGCGATTGGCTGGAAAAATCACATGACCTCGTTTTACATAGAACAACCCATCCTGTTCAGCCCAGTGTTTTTCTCAGCTCTCATAGCAGTAGGACGTCGCTCTGCCTGTGTCCAACCAGCTCAGCGAAATTATTCTTTTCCTCCACAGAGAAATTTCTGTTAGCTGTGATCCTTAAAACTTAGTTAGATTAGAGATTGGAAAAATTTTATATAGTTTGGGTAGAAAATTTTAAAGGAGCAATTTTACCAAACTGAAAATTAAACAAGAAGGGGGGGGGCGGGGGAGCCCGTGGGCAAAACCACAGACAAGCTTTTATAAAGAAACTGGATAAAGTTAAACCCAAAAACTTAGTTTGCATTGGGGGCCCCAATAGCTTTTTTTATTAACATTTTTCCCTTTTTTAAACTTTTTCCTGGAAATTTTTGGGACCAGGAAAATATATTAGGATACAAAACTTTTCTATAACCTGCAGGGTTTCTCTTTTTTTTTTTTAGGTGCAAAACCCCCAACTTTAATTATCAAAACTTTTTCAGATGGGTTTTTCTTTTTTAAAATTTTGGGGTCCCCCAATTCCACCTTTTTTTTAAATAATCCACCTTGCATTTAAAATTTTAAAATTTCCAGAAATTTTTTGTAGCCCGGCCCCGGGTTTGATAGGGGGCCAAAAAATACCTTGAAATTATCCGAAAAATTTCAGAAAACTTGTTTTTTGATTTTGGGTGCACTACAGTTTTGTTCATTTGAGGCCCCTTTGGGCCACTTAAATTTTGAAAACAGAAATTTTTTGTACCCCACCACGGGTTTAAATTTGGGATGGGTTGCCAAAAAATACCTTTTTTTAAACCGAAATACATTAAAAGATACGTGTTTTTTCACTTTGGCGGCCCCACGTTTTGGGTTAATTGGGGGGGTCACCTTGCACTTAAATGTAAAATAAAAGCAATTTTAAAAAAAGCCCAACCAAAAGGTTTGAATTAAAAAGGTCCAAAAAAAAATTTTTTTAAATTATCCAAAATCCCCTTTTCAGATACGTTTTTTTTCATTTTTGGGCCACTAAAAGTTTTTTTTCACTGGAGGCCCCTTTGCACTTAAATGGAATAAAAAGGTCTTTTTGTAGCCCACCACAGGGGGAATTGTTTGGTGCCAAAAAATACCTTTTTTTAAACCCCAAAACATTACAGAAACTTTTTTTTTGGGAAACTTTTTGGCCCAGTCCAGATTTGTTGATAGGGGGCCCCCTTTTGGCGGGGAAAATTTTTAAAATTTCAGCAATTGTGTATTTTTACCACGGGTAAAAATTTGATAGGTCCCAAAAAAAATACCTTTTTTTAAACCAATAAATTACAATACTTTTTTTTTTTGCACTTTTGCCCAGTCCAGAATTTTTTGATAAAAGCCCCCCTTTTCAGTTAAATTTGAATCCGGGAAATTGTCCCAGTTACCCAGGTGAATTGATAGGGGGGCCAAAAAAAATTTTTTTTAAATTAAAACCGAAAACAAAACAGATAGGGTTTTTTTTTCCCATTTTGGGGCGCACAAACAGCTTTGTTCATTGACCCCTTCACTTAAAAGTGAATAAGCAATTTTTATTTCCACCACGGGGTGGAAAAAGGGGGTTTTTAAGGTTTTTGCCAAAAAAAAAACCTTTTAAAATTATCCAATACATTACAATACATTTTTTTGGCATTTTTTGCCTTCCAAAATTTGTTGATAAACCCCCCTTGGGCGTTAAATTTAATCCAGCAATTGTTTTATTTTCAACAGGTAAAATTTAAAAGGGTTTTCCAAAAAATATTTTTTAAAATTATCCGAAACATTCCCAAGAAAACGTTTTTTTTTTATTTTTTGGCCCACTACAGCTTTTTTTCAATTGGGGGCCCCTTTGGGCCAAAAAAAGATTTTAATACAGCAATTTTGTAGTCCCCAACAGGTGAATTGAAAGGGGGCCAAAAAAAACCCCTTGTTTTTATCCAATTTCATTTAGATACGTTTTTTTTTCACTTTGGTCCCGGGGCCCAAAGGCTTTAAGATAATCAAATTTTGCGGGGTTAAATGGGGAATACGGGAAATTTTGGGTTTTTGGGGATTTGAGGGATTTGAAAATACTGTGATTTGCCGTTTTTTTTAAAAAGAAAATTTTCCCAAAAAAACTCTTCCATCCCTTTTCTCGGGCCCTTGTCTTTCGCTGGGGGGGGGGCGGCCCTGTGAATCTCAGTAACGAACAAAAATCGCCAATGGGGGTTAAAATGAAACCCTGGGCAAAAACACCCCTTCCCCTCCTCGTCCTCCCCAGTCACGGCCGCAAATTTCGTCACCCAGAAACAATCGGCATCCTTTCCAATAGGGAAGCCAAGCCCAAATGTCAACTCGTGTACCCACCACGGGTGGAAAACCCATTTTCTGAAGACCTTTTTGGGAGGGACAAAAAATGGGGTTTGGGGTCGAAGGCCCCTTTGCCAAAAGATAAAAAAAGGCCCAAAAGATGATGATTTTCCTTGCTCTGTGCCCATTTTAAAACTGATCCCATCAAAAGGAGGAGAATTAACCCGGGGTTTTAAATTTCCGGGAAAAAAACCCGGGGGGGTTCGGCAACCCCTTTTGCAGCCCCTTTTTGCTTGAAACCCCGGGCGGGCTCCCGGGAAAAGCAGAATTCAGGACACCAAGTAAACCGGGGTTTGTTTGATGGAAGTTTGAGGGACTTTGGGGGGCCCCCAACGTGCCCCTTTTCAGCAAAATTTTTTGCTTGAAACCGCTTCATAAATGGACGGGGGAGAAGGGGACGATGGGGAATGTCAGTACGGGTTCCGCCCCCCAAAAGGGGGAGAGGGGGGGCCCGCAAAAGGGCCGCTGAAAAATTTTCCCCCCACTTTAAACGCAAACCCCGGGGGCCCCTCGCTTAAATCGCCTTCAAAAAGGTCCCGGGGACCTCTAAAGGGCCTGGGCCTTTTTTTTAAAACAAGCCTCTGATTCACCCCCACGATTTCATTTTCCCCTTTGCCTTTAAACGCAAAAATTAGAGGCAAAAAAAGGAGGAAAACATTTTGGCCAAAAAAAGGCCAAAAACCGACCCCGGGGCCTCCAACCACTGTCACACCCTCTGCCCCGCCCCCCTCCTCCCCCCCAAAAGATTTTTAAAGGGGAGTTTTGTATGTGGGTGGTTAAGTGGGAAAATGAAAAAGGACCCCTTTCTACCCCTTTTCCCCTTTTCCCGCCTTTTTGGAAAGGGCCCCCCTAAAATTTTAAAGGGGAGTTTTTATTTTTTGGGGGGAGAAAATTTAAAAAAATTTTAAAATTTAAAAGGGAAACCCTGGGGGGGGTGGGGGGGGGAAAGGTTTTTGGGGGAAAGGGCCCCATGATTGGAAAGGGGTTCCGAAAGGTAGGGGGGTTTGGGTGGAATAAAGGGGGAAAGGAGGATTTTTTTTTTGCCGGGAAATAGCTTTGTTGTGGACCCAGTGTTTTTAAAAAATTGGTCAAAGTTTTTTGGGGGTTGGGATGGGTGGGGGGAAAAAAAACCTTTTTACCCACCGGACTTTTTGGGGGAAAGAAAGGGGGAAGGGATTTATTTGGGGGAATTGGGGGGGGGTGGGGGGGTGTTTGGGGGGATTTTTGTTTTGCCCCCGGCGGAAAAAAGGGGGGGGTTTTGGGTGAGGGTTTTAAGGGGTTTGTGGCAAGGGGGCCGGGGGGAAAAAGGGGGGGCCAGGAATTTTGGGGACGGGGGGTAAAAAGGGTAATTTTGGGGGTTAAAGTTCCCCTCCCGCCACCACCAACCCTTTTCCTCAGCTCCCCCAATGTCCCTCAAGTATGATCAGGGATCAGCCCCGCTTCACCTCCCCCGTCCCCCCGGAGACCACAAAAGAAACCACCAAAAGACCCATTCTACCCCTTCTCCTTCCGCCATTTGGGGGAACAACCTGCACCCCCGAAACAGCGGCCATCTGGCACCCACCCTTTCCCTTCTTCCAGGTTTTGGGAGCAAAAAAAACACTTAACCCCCCAAACCCACCCCCAAAGCCAAAACCCTTTGAAGGGTGGGCTTTGCCAGGCTTTTTGGCCTTGGAAATGTTGCCTTTCCCCGCGGGTGGACACAGAGGGGTTTTCCGAAAACCGTCATCCCCCCTTTTGGCCGGGCCCCCAAAACCCAAAGGGATCCCCGACCCGGGCATTTTTTTTTCCCCAGAAAAAGCTGTCCCTCCCCCGGGGGCCACCAGGGGTTTCATCAAAATTTTCCCAAGGGGGGCTTTTTCGGGCATCGGTGGCCGGAAAAGTCCATCGGGACCCCCCGGGACACTGGGCCTAGTAAACACGGCCAAGGGCCCACTAAATTCTCGTGACACCACGGGGGTGAGCTGGGGTGATGTCTCGGGGGGTGACGGGGGCCCCTCAGCCCCTCGGCGGCCCCCTTTTCAAAAACCTCAGGAGGGGTGCACCCCCTCTTTCCCCCAAGGTCCCCTTGGGGGGCACCCACGGGGGCCCAGGGGAAACCCAAACCCCCGGTGTTAAAATTTAAAACCCTGCCCTTGGGAAAGACCGTCCACACACGGGGCCCCCAGGAGCTTGGGCCCGGCTCCCGAAATTTAGACCCGGCGCGGTTTAGTGCCAAAACCCTTTGGGTTCCAGGCAAGGGGGGTTTGGCGAAAAGGGGGCGAAATCTGCGGGCCCCCCCAAAATTTCCGGTAGCGGGAGAAACATCCCTTTGGGCCGGGCAAAAAGGTCAGGGAACCTTGTCCCAGAAATTTCTAAAGACTACCCGGGGGTCGGGACCCCTGCTGAGGAAGGCTCAAGTCTAAGTTCGCCACTTCCCCCTTTTGGGCACCCCCTGTTTCCCGGTACCACCCGGGCTGCGTTGCAGCGTCAGTTTGGCCGCCCCCGAAAACCGCCCCTCATTGTTAAAGTGGCAACACCGGGAATTCCACCCTCCACCTTGTTTCCACGATTGTGGCAGAGCGCAATGCCATTACGAAATTTACGGGGTAAACACATGGCCTGACCCCCAGGGGTTCCCGGACCTGGGGGGTTTTGACCCCCCAAGATTGGGGGGCAGGTGAAAGAGCTCTGCACCTCCCTTTTGCCATTTTTTAAGAACCCCCAAAAATTGGTGGTGCGAACAATGCCCTTGTCAGCAGAGCATTGTGGGACTTAGTTCTGGAATAAATTCTTTTGGAACCTGAAACAACGGGTCCCCCGCCCACGACGGGGGAAGGAGACGGACACAGATGGGGAAACACGGACCCCTTTCTCTCCGTCAAAATCCAAAAAGGGCCCCGGCCCTTATTTTTTTTCCCAAAATTTTTAACCCGGTCTTCTTTTGGCAGGGGTTCGGGTCCGGGGAAAATGAAAGGGCAGCGAAACGCTCTCAGGGTGAAACATCTCAGGCAAGGTCAGGCTGTGTTGAAGCGGGGCTGGAGCAAGCGGGGGGAGGAGGGGGGAAGGAGGTTTTCCCTAACACCGAGGGATCCCGGGATTTCCCCCCTTTGGAAAGAGGTTGGTTTTGGAATTTGAGGCGGAGGGGGAAAAGATGAGGAAGACCCAGTTTGCTAGGGGCCCCGCCCCCGGACCCAAGGTTTGGGGAAAAAATCAAGGCTCCATCCTCACATAAAGTGTTTGGGTTTCCCCAAATTTTTCCTCCAATATGACCCTCCGTTTAAGGCCATAAAAAGAACAACGTTATGGTGGCCCCCCCCCTCCGGGAAATTCCCCGGTACAAAACAAAACTTGGGCACTTTCCTTCCACCCACCCCAAAATAGGGGAGTAAAATGAAAGGAAACAAGGACCTTGCGGAATTAAACAACGGGAGACATTTTTTTTGGTTTCTGCTTACGTTTTTCAATTGTCACGGTGGAACAACATCAGCGACGTGACAGCATTTAAAAGTGCCAAAAGTACCCGTAGTGGAAAGCAGCGGGCAGCAGGAAATGGTGGCAGAAGCCAAATTTGGGGTTGCCTCGGGCAATCTTTATTTACCACCTAAACCAAACCCAAATGAAAAGCGGGGGCACACACCCAAACAAAACCCAGAGCCCATTTAAAGGGATCAAGGGTGCACGACTACCCTGCGCCCTAAACCCAACCGATTTTTTTTGAAATGTTTTTTCCGGGACCCAATAGAATTCTGGGTATTCAAAGGACGAAGGGGGCCCCCCACCCTTCGCTCCCCAGGGCCAAAAGGGGGTTTTTCCGCCCACACCAGTGTCAATCCTGAGCGGACCTTCAGCACAGACAAACCATCGGGTTTTTCCACAGAAAAATGTGGTTTGGTTTTTTTGGTTTCATCAAGAGGGAATCGGGGAAATTGATCTCTTGGATGTTTTTGTTGGGCCCCCAATTGCCGGGGTTTAAACCGTTTAGTTCCCGGGCCCTACTTCAAAATTCCCCTTTTTTAAACAAAATGGTCCTCTTGAAAATTTTTTTTTTAAAATAAACATTTCTTACTTCAATTTTTAAATTCTCTTTTTCCCCCAAAATTTTCATTTTGCTGGTTTTGCTGGAAAAGCTGAAAAAAGACAGCAAGGTTTCTGACAACCCCGGGTTTTTTTCCTTTTAACCACTTTAACTTTAAAAGTTTTCGCATTTTTCCAATTTTTATTATGAGGTCATTTTCCCGGGTGAGATACAGCTAAAATTTAAATGGCCCTTTTTGGAACAGAAAGGGGGCTTCTAAGTGGCTTTTTCTCCATCACAATTTTTTAATAGGGCTGAAATTCATATTTAAAATTTTTTTTTGGGGCCATGTTGCTGTGAGATACAACAATAATAAAAGCCCTTTTGGAAACAAAAATTTGGCTTTTAAGTACTTTTTTCCCCCTTCAAAAAATTTTTTAATAGTGGCTGAAAGGGTCATATTTAAAATTTTTTTTGGGGGTCATTTTTTGCTGGAATATAGCAAAAAATCAGGCCCCCTTTTGGGGGCCCAGAAAGGGTGGCTTTAAGTGGCTTTCCCTCCCCCCAAATTTTTTTTAACAGTGGCTGAAATCTTTTTTAAAAAAATAATTTTTTTGGGGTCAGGGCTGCTTTGAAAGGCAGCAATACAACAGGCCCAATTAAAAAAAAAAAGGTTGTTTCAACAGACTTTTGGTTTTTCAAAAATTTGCCCAAAATGGGTTTCAAGGCCCATGCTTTGATTTTTTGGGGCATTTTTGTTTGGGGACATAAAGCTATACAAAGGGCCCCAATTAAAAAAAAAAATTTTTTTATTTCTAACAAATTATTTTTCCCTTCAAAAATTGTCAAAAGTGGCTCATGGGTAAATGTTTTAAATTTTTTGGGGGAAATTTTGATGTGACATCGCTATACAAAGGGCCCCCAATTATAAAAAAATGTTTTTTCTAACAGCCCTTTTTCCTCACAATTGCCCAAAGGGGCTGGGGGTTTAAATGGTTTGCCCATAAACGGGAAAATGGGGGACACTGTTTAAATTGGCCCACAAAATTGGGCAAAATGAACTTTTTTTTTGGGCAATTTTTCTTTAACAAGCTATAAATTCCCTTTAAAAGGGGAACAACCCATTTAATAAAAATTAAAAAAAGAAAAAAAGGGACATGGGGGGATTCCTTTCCTTTTTTTAAAATGTTTTTTTTTTGGAATTTAAAACTACAAACCAAACTTGCTTTAAAAAAATTTTGGTAAAAAAAATTCCTCTGAATTGTACAAGGGAGGAAAACAGGAAAACTTGAGGGGGGGGGGGTTTGTAGGTTTTTCAAGAACATGGAAAAATGGAGCACGGCCCGAGAACAAAAAACAGAGAAAATTTTCCCCTCCAGCTTTTTTTTGAGAAAAATTAAAAAAAAAGAATCCCAATAAAAAGGGAAACCCTTTGGTTGGAAACAGGACTTTAAACCCCACCGTTTTTCCCCCAAGGGGAAAGCTCAATTGGTCCGTACCATACGGGGGCAAGCGCTCCCCAAGGACGGGGACAGTAAAAACCCCAGTGAAAACTAAAATGGGGGTTTTTTGGAAAGACCCCCTTTTTTCCGGCATTTTTTAAATCGGGGGTCATGCTTTTTGGGGGCTCTTTGCTTTTTGGCCCAGGAGGGGGAAAAATTCAATACCCAAAGTGAAACAAAAAATGGGGGTTTTAAAAAGACCCCTTTTTTTCCGGAAACTTTTTAAATTTCTGGGGGCAAAACGGGTTTTGGGGGCCATGCGGGTTGCCCGGGACGGGATAGAAAAATTTCCGTAAAAACTTAAAGGGTTGGTTAAAAGAACCCTTTTTTTTCCCGGGCCCCTTTTTTAAAATCGGGGCCAACAGGTTTTGGGGGCTCATGCTGGGGCCCCAAAGGAGGGGGAAAACCCAAGGGCCAAATTGGAAACAAAAAATGGGGGAAAAAAAAGGGACTCCTTTTTTCCAGCACTTTTTAAACCCGGGGCCCCCCCCATGCGGGTTTGGGGCTCAGGGCTTTTTCCCCAAGTACAGGAAAGCCCAATGCCCCCGGTGAAACAAAAATGGTTTTAAAAGGGATTTCCTTTTTTTTTTCGGCATTTTTAAAAATCTGGGGGTCGTGAAAGGTTTTTTGGGGCTCATCCCTGTCCCATAAACAGGGATATTTCCAATGCCCCAATAAACAAAAAAAGGGTGTTGAAAGACCCCCTTTTTTTTCCCGGCCTTTTTTTTAAAATCTGGGGGGCCCATGCCATTTTTGGGGCTCATCCCTGTGGCCCGGACAGGTAAGTAAAAATGTCCAGGAAACAAAAAAGGGGGTTTTAAAGATTTTTTTTTTCCCGGCACTTTTTAATCGGGGGCCCCAAAAGGTTTTGGGGGTTTTCATGCTGGGGCCCCAGGACAGGGATAGTCAAGGGTCCAGTAAACAAAAAAGGGTTTTGGGTTTCAAGACCCCTTTTTTTCCGGCATTTTTTTAAATGGGGGGGTCATCGGGTTTTTGGGGCTAAATGCTCCCTTTCCCCGGGACGGGGATTTTAAAATGCCCCAATTCAAGTAAAATGTGGTTCAAATAATTTTCCCTTTCGGCACTTTTTAATTTGGGGGTCATCCCGGGGTTTAAGGGTCATGCTGTGGTCCCAAGACAGGGATAGTGAAGGGTCTGGGGGATTTTTTTTTTTTTGGCTTTTAAAATAACCAATTTTTTTTGCCAAAAGATGGTAGCCCCGTATCCTTTTTTCTGTTGTGGTTTTAATCCCAGCTTCCCCCAGCCCGGGTTTGGGGTAAAAATGAAGGTGTTTTGCTCCCCCTTTAGATTTTTAAAATGGTCATGGGATCATAATCGCAATCCACCACGACTCCCTTTGGGGTCGATGAGGCCCGATTTTCCCCCCCCCCCCCCCCCCCCCCCCCCCCCCGAAACGAGCGCGAGGGGCCAACGTAACCCCGCTAAACACTAAAACTTTTCAAACCATCCTTACCCACTTGGGAAAATTAATTCCATTTTCTTTAAAAAACATTTAAAAGGGTAAAAAATAGCTATTGAAAACTGCCCTTTAAAACCTTTGAAAACCCATTTTTAAAATTTCCCAAAAGAGAAAAAAATTTAAACCCTCTCAAAGGGACCCTTTAAAATTTTCCATTTGTGATTATTTAGAAAAGCATTTTAAAGAAATTTTTTTAAAACACCCTTCGGGGAAGGGGAATCTTTTAAAACTTAAAGCTAAATTAAAACGGGGAAAATTCCAAAATTATTTCCCTTTAAAATTTTAAAATTTGGCTTTTTCCCAGGAAAAATTTTTTTGCTTTGCGTCTCCCTTTTAAAACTTTTTAAAGTTTTTTTTTACATTGGCACAAAGTGAAAAAGAGCACAGAACATGCACTGTAATCTAAAGGTCTTAATGGCCCCGTGGGATTCATGTGGTCCTCTTCTGCCAAAAAAGGGAAACGCACAACAGTAAGATCACCGCTGCACAATGCCTTGAAAACATTCCAGAATGGGCCCAATGTTTTCCTGTAAATGATAAAACATAGCTTGAAGCCTCATTTGCTTTATTGAAATTAATGAAAGGATATACTGTTCTTTGAATTCAAATGCACTGAGTATATAAAATATTAAAAATATAGGTCTATATATGGATATTGTTTTTAAACGCCTTGGAATCCACAGAGACAATTGTAGATTTACAGTCTTCTTAGCACAAGTAATATTCATTGATTATTCATCCAAATTCACAATCACCAGTTATAGAACCTTAATTTGCAATGAATGGTGATAAATTGCTGTATTTAGAATTGCAATTTTCCAGGGAACGGCAGGAAGTTAGCTTTCTGCTCTCTTTGCATGTTTTATTCTCTCTAATATTGAAGCAATTTACACCTTTAAAGTCCATTCAGGTATCTAGGTTGTATGCAATTCACGCTATTTGAAATTTACATGTTGAAACCAATGCAGATGTATTCAACAAAATGAAATATTTATACAAAAAAGGGAGGATGGCATTCAAATGAATGGAACAGGCTTAACCACCAGCACCCTCATCCAAGATCATGGACCCGGCCTGAGAAAACCGTTTGGGTTGGAAACGCCTTGCCCACAAGTACACACCATGTGTGTATCTATTATTTTTGTATAATAAAGAATCAGTTTACTAAGCGCTGGAAACTACAGTCTATTTTTATGGACCTTACTTTTTGCATATGTTGTTGCTGTTGGCGGACAGAATTTCCTTTGCGCTATAGTACTCGTGAGTAGGCGGCAACGGAGCGATTTACCTATCCATGTTTATGCCTAACCGGACATCCAAGGCACGGGGAGCGGAAGCAGAGCATGGGAAGTTGCAAGCTGACGAGCTCAATCATCTCACACGCCACGGACCGTGCACCGGTGATCGCAGCTGAATGTGGACAGGAGAACCAACAGCGCAAGTATCCCAGTATATTGCCAGCCGGCTTTTGCGGCAGAGAAATTTCCTTAGAATATGGGATAATCGGAGGCATTGGAATCAAGCCATAGCAAGCTGTTAAAGTAGATACCGGCATTTTCAAATAATAAAGGCTGATCACATTGACCGGTGAGCTGAAGTGTGTTTTCTAAACATTGTTTTCAACATCCAGAGTAACCCCTTTGTATAGCGTGGACTAAGCAAGATTGGCTGCAAGTAACTCAGTAAGGTTCTGGTAGGTTGCCAGAGGTATCTTGAGCCATGCTTACTGCAATGCTTCCTACAGGTGCTTGAAGGTACATGGGGAATGATCCACAGAGCAAACACACTGAACAACATGGTCTCACAGATGTCTATTGGAGTTTAAGTCTGGGAAATTAAGGGAACAGGGTAGTACTTGGAAATCTTAATCATGCTCTTTCAAACAGTACCAGACATTAGTAGTTGTGTGACCTGTCCCATTGTCTTACTGGAAGAAACCATCCAGCCCAGGTAAGACAATAATTATGAATGGGAGCATTATATATGATCTTCCACATGGCTCAGTGGAGCAGAGAATAAAAACTGCTATCACCAGTTTGTGTTTTTCCAGCAATGATTGCTGGAAAATATGACTCATCTGAAAAGGCATCTTTTGCCAATTAGCAAAGGTCCAATTCCAATACTGCAATGAAAATGTAAGCCTTTTCTGATGATGCAGCTTTACTAACATAGGTGCAGTGACCATCCTTCTGCTTTGCTGAAGTTGTGTTACACATCTAGTAGCCCTATAGTGGATTATGGTGCTGAGCTGCTCCACTATCGATTGACTCTCGCGCACCATTGTAACAACTATCTCTCAAATGTATGGCACGTGGTGCTCTGTTGATTTCATGTTGCTTATTTTCAATTGTGCCATTTTTCCACTCATAATACACTTTAAGCACAACAGTAAGCAACAGTTCAAAAACTAATTTCAGCAATACTGCCACCCTTGTCCTGAAATAATAATCATCCCCAATCAACCATCTGCTTCACCGCTGTGTGGAGGGTAGAGTGGAGTGAGTTTGGATGAGACAGCTAGAAGTACTAATGCTGTTTTAAAGGCAAAGGTTGATCACGACAAATATGGCTTTGATTTATTTTTCCTTATGCCTCTTTTTTGTTCATTCACTTTATGTTTTGTTACTTGATAAAAAAAATAAACTATTAACATTTCTATTTTTGAAAGAATCATAACTTTTCTGCATTTTTTCCACATCTGCCTTGAAATTTTGCTCAGTACTGTATATTTATATACATATATTTCAATTAAAACTACATTCTCTTATCTTATAATTAATCATCATTTGCCAAATGCAACTTTTGATCACTGCAGACTACTATAGCTATAGTAATTTAAAACTTTCAATCTATAAGTATTGTCCTAAACAATTATTATAAATAGAAGAATCTGTAGTGGCATGCATTTATGAATTGTTTGGGTGACTGTTTAGATTGGTGGTGGTTACAGTTGAAGTATAATACCTTGATTA
>JAODAL010009722.1:0-109067 GCA_025379985.1 Phyllomedusa bahiana | reverse complement strand
TTTTTAAAAATTTTTTGGGTTGTTGTTTTGTGAGATACAGCAAGAATTATGGCCCCGTTGGAACAAAAAAGGGGCCCTTTTTTAAGTGGCATTTTCCCCCCTCAAAATTTTTTTAACCCAGGGGGCCTGAAAAACCCCCAATTTTAAAATTTTTTTTGGGGTCATGTTCCGTGAGATAAAGTTTATAATCATGGCCCTTTGGAACAAAAAAAGGGGGTTTTTCAAAAGGGGGCATTTCTCCCTCACAATTTTTAACAGTGGCTGAAAAAGCCCTTTTTTTTAAAATTTTTTTTTGGGTCATGCGTTTTTGAAATGCACCCAATACTAAGGTCCTTTTTCAAAAAAAAAAATTTTTTTCAAATATAAAATTTGTTTTTTTCCAAAATTTGGGTCAAAAGGGGCCCCAATTACCCATTTTTTTTTAAATTTTTTTGGGGGCTTTTTTGGGCGGTGACATCCCTTTAAAAACTACGGGCCCCAAATTGAAATTTTTTTTTTTTCTAACGGACATTTTTTTTTTTTTCACAATTGCCCCAAAAAATGGTTAAAGGGGTTTGATGGGGGCTGTCAAAAAACGGGAAATGGGCCCACGTTAATGGCCCACATTTGGAAAATTTGACTTGTTTTTCCCAAGATTTTTAAAACATGCAAATAATCCCTGTTTTTGGAAAAAACCCTTTTAAATAAAATTTTAAAAAAAAAGAAAAAAAAAAGGGACATGGGGGATTCCACCTTTTTTAAAAAAGGGGTTTTTTTAGAAAAAAAAACAAAACAAAAAATTTGCAGGGTACAAAATAGTTTTTTTAAAAAAAATTCCCCCTGAATTGTAAAAGGGAGGACGGGAAAAACCCTTAAAACCAAAATTTGGGTTTAAAGCAGAGGACAGGGGAGTAGGGGGAAAACGGACAGAAAACCAAAGTACAGAGCCCCTTTTCCCCAAAGCACATTGATTTAAAATGAGAAAAAAAAAACCCAAAAGAAAAAGGTCCCCCTTGGGGGTAACGGGAAACCGTTAACCACCAAAAATTTTCCCCAAGGGGAAGCTAAATTTGGGCCCCCGCACCCCTTTAGGGGGGCAAAAGCGCAACCCAGGCCCCTTGACTGGGGAAACGGGGAAAGGGTTTGGATTTTCTCACACTTCCCCCTTCCGCACTCGGTTTTAAAAAACGACATTTTTTTTCTTTGCTGCGTCATCGGGGGCTTTTTTTTAAACCTTTCCGTTTTAATAGTTTAAACGGAGGCCACCGGGGCCTAAACCGAAACCCCTGAAAACCCGGGCCCGGGTCAGGGTTTGGGGAAAAAGGCCCAGGTAAAATTTCCAATTTTTCCCATTTTTTAAACTAAAATGGGGGTTGGGAAAGACCCCTTTTTTTTCCGGCATTTTTTAATTTTGGGGTCAGACGGTTTAAGGGCCCATACTGCGGTCCAGGACAGTTTTTTAAGTAAAATTGTCCAGTAAAAAACAAAAATGGGGGGTTAAAGCCCCTTTTTTTTCCCGGCTCTTTTTAATCTTTTTGGGGTCAGACGGGTTTTTTAAGGGGCCCCCATGCTGCGGCCCCCCGGGACAGGTTTTGAAAATTTCCCCCGTTAAACAAAAATGGGGTTTTCAAAGACTACTTTCTTCGGGAAATTTTTTAAATTGTGGGTCCATGCGGGGTTTTTTGGGGCCCATGCTGCTTTCCAGGACAGGGAAAAAATTCAATTTCCATTTCAAGTAAAATAAAATTTGGTTCAAATAATACTCCCTTTTCGGGCATTTTTAAAATTTGGGGGTTGATGCATTTTTAAGGGCCCAGCGGGGGGGTACAAAAACAGGGAAAAGGAAGGGTGTGGTTTTTTTTTCTGGGGGTTTTTTAAATACCCAAAAGGGGTTTTTGCCTAAAATTAGCGGGTTACCCTTTTTTGGACTGCTGGGCTTTTTAATTCCACTTCCCACCCCTTTTTTGGGTGAAAAAGAAGGAAGGGTGTTTTTTTTGCTCTCCCATAGATTTTAAAGGGCCCATGGGAGATATCGACTTTTCAAAAAACCCTTTATGGGATGGGGGGCCCCGCCTACCCGACTATCCCCCGATTTTCGATACCCAAAAAGAAAATCGCTAAACCCAAAACCGGGCACAATCAACCCCTGTCGGGAAAAGCACTCATTTTGGTTTCAGGGGTGACAGACTCCGGTATACCTCTAATATGCACATTGTTTTGACATAATCTATCTTCAAGGTCCAGGACTTTATTAGAGAGCCTTTGGACCTCCTCTTCTAAGGCGCTATTGGCGTCTATTAAAGAGTTATGGGAGGTTGTAAACTCTGTCATTTTTGTCTCAATATGCTCAGTTCTAGACGCAAGGGATAGGAGATCTTGCTTGAGATCCGAAATCATTTCTTTAATATCCGCTTGGAGACTGGAGCGGAATGAAGAGAAGAGCCTTTCGAGGGTTTTAAGTAAGTTAGAGTTGAGAGGCTACATCATCATGACTTTCGAGATCCACAGAGCCTGCTCTAGAGGAGACAGAAGGAGGGAAAAAGAGGAGAACTGCAGACCTTTTTTGGACCGTGTTTTAGTACGAGATGAGGAGTTGAAAAAAATCAGGGAAACTTTGTGGGCTGGGCTTTAGGGTTTTTTCTTAGATGTGCCCCCCATTGTAAGCAGAGTTATGGCGGGCCCAATTTGCGCTAAACTTAGCTGTAAAAGGATCTTTAAAAAAATAGAGACGCCCGTAACTTGTAGTCTACAGTGGATACAAGAGGTGCTTATAAGCCTGTAAATATGGGGGTAGCCCAGGTGCAGTATAAGCAGAAGACCTCCTGAGTTATAGGAATGCTTCAAGACCAAGCACTATAATACACTGGACAGAGTCCGCAGCTAGGAGATGGCGTTTACCTGGCAGGGCAGTGACCAGACCAGAGTCCCAGTGAATCATGTGGATGTAACCCCTTGTGAGGACTGAATGTACAGCTATCCGCGTTCCTCTTAATGAAGCACATAGGGTGTGCTTTAAGATGGCGTCCCACTCCTGTGGGAAATCAACAGGGCCAGGTATGGGTCTATACTCCCTCCAGATATTGCTGGCAACTCAGTCAAAAATCCACAGACCTCAGAGATTGAAAATTGCTGGAGATAAGTCCCAATATCAGATCAGGAATTTGAGATACGTCTGTCCTGTTTACAGAGAGCAGACTAGTGAGCCTGATCTTAAGAAGCAGGCTGGGCTGCAAGGAGGCGCGCAGCGACCGTACCTGGAAGGCGCAGGACACTCCGGCTCCGCTCACCGGGTGAAGGCAGTACTGGCGGTGAAGTCCGGGATGCCGTGACAGATGGGGGCAGCTCTCCGCCAGCAAGTGGGATCTCCGCTGAAGCTGGCGTCTGTGTGCGGGTCCCGCCGAGGTAAGGAATGGATGAGCTGTAATGGCCACCGCCACAGCAGGTCCACGCGCTCCCCGTTCTCCTAGCAGCTGCTGTGTTATCGGCACTCAGGGCCCCGGGAAGGTCACAGCGGGCCGAGTCTCTCCTCTTACAGCTCCCGCTCGCCACTCCGGTCAGGCTTCTTTGCTGTGAGTGACCGTGTCAGCAGCACAGTCGGGTTGATAGTGCCGGGTGAAGGAGCGGGAAGATGGCGCCTTTCCCGCCGCTGAGCTCACCACTCTGTATCAACGGTTCTGTGCCTCCGATTTGGACTCGGTTTGGGCCAGAAGAAAGCTTGTTCTTCAGAGAAGAAAAGCTAGCAGGTTTTGCCAACTGGTCGCTGGATTTAAGGCTTATTTGAATTTTTCAAGATGCTCACCAGGAAGGAGAAACAGACCTGGAACAGCTTTGTCCGCAGTAAACGTGAACTTTCTTGGTAACAAAGCCAGAAACTATGTGAAGTTGGTTGAGACTCTGGTGTACTGCAAAATGGGTTGCAGACTGTCCCTCAAAGTCCATATGCTTGATGCACATCTTGATAAATTCAAGGAGAACATGGGAGCGTGTTCAGAGGAGCAAGACGAGCACTTCCATGGGATATATTGGGTTTCGAAGGTCGCTACCAAGGACAGTACAACGAGACCATGATGAAGATTACACTTCGGGGTTTGATTCATGAAAGCAAATTACAATATATAAATGCAAATCTCAAAGAACCGCTACTTTCTGAAAATAAATGTTAAATCTTGACTTTATCTGAACGAGATATAAAGCAAATTTGCCTTTCCCCAATGTAAAATAGGTAAATAAAAAAAAATCCACTGTCCCAATCACAAAATAAAAGTTTGTGGGGAACAAATGTTGTTTTCCATTGTTTTTAGGCAGAAGCAGTCAGGAAATAACATTTATTAGCCAGGAACAAAAACAAAGTAAAAATGTGCTGCCTAGTGTTTTCCAGGGCTATGTACATGGTGGAAAATTTCAGGCTAGATCATCCTCAACCCACTTTGCAAGCACCATGTTAGTTGTCGAAAAGTCAAGTGGGGTTTGCATGAATTTGCAGAAATGTGTGATTAAACATTTAGCTGGTGCAATAATTCAGAGCTTTCCTATGGCCAGATTGCACTCCCCATGTGAAAACTGTGAGATCAGTTTTGGAGGAAGGAAAAAAGGAGATCCCAGCACCTGGAAACTTGGCCCTGATCTCCTCCAAGGAAAGTATTTTGTGAGATTCCATCTCTAGGAAATGATAGACTGAACTGATCTACCCTTCTCTCCAAGAACAGAGTTCCCTATGTGGGGATCCCAACTTGGAAGTCAGGATTGGCCAGGAATGTGCAAAGCATGGATGTTTAAAGGTGTAAATGGTCTTATTTTCATTTTACACTATGCTTGCCATGTTGTCATTAGAAGGGGGTTTGATTTGATCACGGTGGGATCAGGTGGTAGGGTTGGTGTAAGACGTTAGAGAGTGAAACCTTTCCCAAATAGGTTGGGTCAGAGTGGAGGTCTGAGAATATTGAGGTGCTTTATGTGCTCCTTTGATGTTTCCTATTGTCTCCTCTAGGACTGGATCACTAGTTTTCATGTTTTGTATATGACAAGTCTCCTGTATGTACTGATAATGTGCTCCTCTGATGTTTTCTATCATCTCTTCTAGGATCTGGATCACTAGTCTCCATGTTCAGCATATGACAAGTCTCCTGTATACACTGTCCTGTATGCACTGATAATGTGCTACACTGCTGTTGTCTATGATCTCTTCTAGGACTGGGTCACTATTCTTCATGACCTGTATATGACAAGTCTCCTGTATGTACTGATAATTAGCTCCTCTGATGTTTTCTATGCTCTCTTCTAGGACTGGGTCACTAGTCTCCATGTTCTGTATATGACAAGTCTCCTTTATGTACTGATAATGTGACCCTCTGATGTTGACTATGGTCTCTTCTAGGATTGGATCACCAGTCCCCCCATGTCCCCGTATATGACAAGTCTCCTGTATGTACTGATAATGTGCTCCCTCTTATGATGTTTTCTTATTGTTCTCTTCCCAGGACTGGATCCTATCTCCATGTTTCTGTATATGACAAGTCCCTTGTAATGTTTCTGATAGTGCTTCCTCTAGATTTGTCTATGATCTCTTCTAGGACGAGATCTCTAGTCTCCATGTTCTGTATATGATAAGTCTCCTGTATCTACTGATAATGTGCTCCTCTGATGTTCTCTATAGTCTCTTCTAGGACTGGATCACTAGTTTCCATTTTCTGTATATGATAAGTCTCCTGTATGTACTAATAATGTGCTCATCTGATGTTGTCTATGGTCTCTCCTAGGACTGGGTCACTATTCTCCATGTTCTGTATATGACAAGTATCCTCTATGTACTGATAATGAGCTACTCTGATGTTTTCTATGGTCTCTTCTAGGACTGGATCACTAGTCTCCATGTTCTGTATATGACAAGTCTCCTGTATGTACTGATAATGTGACCCTCTGATGTTGACTATGGTCTCTTCTAGGATTGGATCACCAGTCTCCATGTCCTGTATATGACAAGTCTCCTGTATGTACTGATAATGTGCTCCTCTGATGTTTTCTATTGTCTCTTCTAGGACTGGATCACTAGTCTCCATGTTCTGTATATGACAAGTCTCTTGTATGTACTGATCATGTGCTCCTCTGATGTTGTCTATGATCTCTTCTAGGACGAGATCTCTAGTCTCCATGTTCTGTATATGATAAGTCTCCTATATTTACTGATAAAGTGCTCCTCTCATGTTTTCTATGGTCTCTTCTAGGACTGGATCACTAGTCTCCATGTTCTGTATATGACAAGTCCCCTGTATGTACTGATAATGTGCTCCTCTGATGTTTTGTATGGTCTCTTCTAGGAATGGATCACTAGTCTCCATGTTTTGTATATGACATCTCCTGCATGTACTAATAATGTGCTCATCTGATGTTGTCTATGGTCTCTCCTAGGACTGGGTCACTATTCTCCATGTTCTGTATATGACAAGTATCCTCTATGTACTGATAATGAGCTCCTCTGATGTTTTCTATGGTCTCTTCTAGGACTGGATCACTAGTCTCCATGTTCTGTATATGACAAGTCTCCTGTATGTACTGATAATGTGCTCCTCTGATGTTGTCTATGATCTCTTCTAGGACTTGGTCACTAGTCTCCATGTTCTGTATATGACAAGTCTCCTGTATGTACTGATAATGTGCTCCTCTGATGTTGTCTATGATCTCTTCTAGGACTTGGTCACTAGTCTCCATGTTCTGTATATGACAAGTCCCCTGTATCTACTGATAATGTGACCCTCTGTTGTTGTCTATGATCTCTTCTAGGACTGGGTCACTATTCTCCATGTTCTGTATATGACAAGTCCCCTGTATCTACTGATAATGTGACCCTCTGATGTTGTCTATGATCTCTTCTAGGACTGGGTCACTATTCTCTATGTTCTGTATATGACAGGTCTCCTGTATGTACTGATAATGTGCTCCTCTGATGTTGTCTATGATCTCTTCTAGGACTGGGTCACTATTCTCCATGTTCTGTAAATGATAAGTCTCCTGTATCTACTGATAATGTGACCCTCCGATGTTCTCTATAGTCTCTTCTAGGACTGGATCACTAGTCTCCATGTTTTGCATATGACAAGTCTCCTATATGTACTGATAATGTGCTCCTCTGATGTTGTCTATGATCTCTTCTAGGACTGGGTCACTATTCTCCATCTTCTGTATATGACAAGTCCCCTGTATCTACTGATAATGTGACCCTCTGATGTTGTCTATGATCTCTTCTAGGACTGGGTCACTATTCTCCATCTTCTGTATATGACAAGTCCCCTGTATCTACTGATAATGTGCTCCTCTGATGTTGTCTATGATCTCTTCTTGGACTGGGTCACTATTCTCCATGTTCTGTATATGAACGGCAGCCTTCAAACTTTAATACAAAAAAACAGTTTCTTACGTCATTAAATGTGAGGACACTTACAAGCGACACATCATGAGTTCATCTCTCATCATTATCTCTGTGCTCATTTGAGTGTTGACACTGACGACTCCTCCAATGCTAATGTCTCCGTCCTGTACATATTCATATTCTTCTATTGCATTTTGTATCTGGAGCCTACAGGGCGGTGCTGGGGTCATGATGTAGATACAGGGAGTCACACACAGGAATAATGCAAAGCACAGAGTCTTCAGTGAAAAGGACATTGCTGAAGCTGAAGATGATGATACAAATTAGAAAGTGATAAATCCACCAGTAAGAAGGAATAACCCTGGGATGAGCAACATAGTGATGGGCAGCAACTCCTGCAGCATCTCAGAGTCAATGCAGACGCAGCAAATCCAGCACCTTTTATAGACAGTCCGGCTCACTGAGATACAAGATGTCCTAAATTTACACCCAGGTCTTGTATTGTTCCGGAGGGAAATGTTCTCTCCATTTATTCAAACATAGAATAAGGTTATAAAAATACAAAAAGAAAACAACATATTTTAACTCCCGCAGTATATTGACTCTGATATCTGGGGGTATCTGCTCCAGTAAAGGGGAACAGGGGTGCAGGCCAGAAAGATGCCGGTGGTGGGGGACCTATCATTAGGGGAACAGCAAGACAATCTGCCACAAAGACCAGGATCACTGAACAGTGTTATGTTCCTGGGGCGCGAGTTTGACATATCATGAATGGGGTTGACAGGTTATTCGGAGGGGTTGGTGAGGGCTCAATGCTCATGGTCCATATTGACAACAATATTAAAGTTAGAGGTGGGTGGCTTCAGGGACCTAGACCAAAGGCTTAAACCAGGGACTTCAAATGTGAAATTCTACATGTGTCACGTGACGCATGAGAGAGGTGGCAGGAAAACTCTGAATTTCCTTTTGACCAGTGCTAGGAGTCTGACTATTAAAAATGATGAACTGAGATTAATAATGTCCTAGGAAAAATATGACATAGTGGGATTCATTGAAACAAGGCTAGGTGATTGCAATAGACATGTTGAAATGTATCTTGTGGCACCTTACTTGCGCCTGGACGCCATCTTGGACCGTCCTGGGGGGTTTCTTCAGCTCACGGATTGCCGCTTTGCTATAAAAGATGGCAGTCAGACACAGGGTTCCATTTAAAACTGGCCGCAGCCAGCTTTATTGAGGCTCAGGATACAGGTACAAACAGAACAAACAAAACCTCGGCCATCTAGCCACTACCTAATCTTATTAAGTAGAGAATAGTGTTGAGCGATTGCGTTGGCTATCGAGATCGATCGATAGTCGATAGTCGGCCGCTATCGATAAGGTTTTTCGATAGTGAGCATCGATTATGCGCGATGACCATTAAAGTCTATGGGAGAGCAACAACACCTTCATTATTACACCCAAACAAGGCTGGAGAAGCTGAAATTAACATCCACAACAGTCAAATGGATACGTGCTACATCTTAGGCAACACACTTAGGTTATAAAAGTCACAGAACCTTTCAATTCACCTGTGGTGAATATAGAATTGCTGTTTTAAGATTTACGTAGATGCTGCGTCAATGAACAGTGCTGGGTGCGCAAAAGTCAAAAAACACGTAACTGTTATGTTTTGATATAATAAACGGTATTTTTTGCACCTTTCAATTCACCTGTGGTGAATATAGAATTGCTGTTTTAAGATTTACGTAGATGCTGCGTCAATGAACAATGCTGGGTGTGCAAAAGTCAAAAAACACGTAACTGTTATGTTTTGTATAATAAACGATATTTTTTGCACCTTTCAATTCACCTGTGGCTGAATATAGAATTGCTGTTTTAAGATTTACGTAGATGCTGCGTCAATGAACAGTGCTGGGTGTGCAAAAGTCAAAAAACACGTAACTGTTATGTTTGATATAATAAACGGTATTTTTGGGCACCTTCAAATCACCTGTGTGAATATAGAATTGCTGTTTTAAGATTTACGTAGATGCTGCGTCAATGAACAGTGCTGGGTGCGCAAAAGTCAAAAAACACGTAACTGTGATGTTTTCGTATGATACACGGTATTTTTGGCAACAAACAACCTGTGCAGACTACAAGATTGCTGGTTTTATAATTTAAGTGCAAGGTGGATATATCAACAGTCACAGGTGTAATGGGTAAAATTGAACACCTATCTGAAATGTATACTGATAATAAAAGTGGAGTTTTGCAGCTAACAAAGAGACCTGCAGTTACTAGAAATGATGTTATCCAATATAAGTTCAGGCTGCCCAATATCCAGGAAATATTTCAATAGCAAACTGTTAATAATAAAGATATTCCACTACAATGTCTACACTAAGTCTTGGTGAACTTTATCCAGTGTTCTTTATAGATAGGGCTTGTCTGTGTTCGCCCGCGGGCCCCCCCCCCCACCCCCGCTCCCACCGCTGTGAATTTACAGCGGTAGATTCTGCTTTAAAATTCTCTAGCTAACTACATAAAATCTTCAAATCTCTAATCTAACTAAATTGGAAGGATCACAGCTAATAGTAGAGGTTTCTCTGTGCAGAAATAGACTAATTTCGCTGAGCTGTTTGGCCACAGGCAGAGCGCAGGTCCTATCCCTTTGAGACGCTGAGAGATACTGAGGCTGAAACAGGAAACGCTGTTCTATGTAAAACGAGGTCATGTGATTTTTCCAGCCAATCGCAACCATACACATCCCAGTCATGACGTCGCACACACATCTCACCCTGCTCTATTCTGTAATCTCATTTGCTGGCCGCCAAAATTACAGGAAGCGCCGAAAAAGGCGCGATCTTAATAGATGATGCTCAGATTTTAACCTTAATTATCGCATGATCTGGAAATTTCGATCACCATAAAAACCTTGCCGATTTCAACTTTGTCGATAAAATCGCTCAACACTAGTAGAGAACCCTCTCTAACATGAGTTGGACCTACCCTCCAGCGTCACAACACCACAACTTATATTTCACCCAGTCTCCTGCTGGGTTCCAGCTTTCCCTAAGCCTCGGGGCCAGAGCCTCCTGCAAGCTCCACTGCCACTCTAAACTGCAGATGGCAGACCACAGCCCCCGATCACCTGGAGTACTAGGCTTTTATAGTCCTCCAGAGATGGGAGCAACATCTGGGCTGGAACCCAGGGACCTGGAATGCGGGGACAGCCACCCACCCAACACTATAGCTGTCCCGAAGGAGCCACCCCATACCCAGCTGCCTTGCAGCTATTCTAGCCGCTACTGTAAGTGATAGTAATACAACACCACTGGCACAATATAGGTGGCTTTTCCCCACCAAGCCCAGGTCCTCGGTGGCGCATCTGCAGGATCATGCGACTACCAGTGGTCGCTCTGCCACAATCTGTATAGATATTATGATATGATCTTTGTGGACATTACTGCATGACCTCTATAGACATGGCTGGATAATCTCTATACACATGGCTGGATGATCTCTGTAGACACCATTGGATGATCTCTATAGACATAGCTGGATGATCTCTATAAACATGGCTGGGATGATCCCTATAAACATGGATGAATGATCTCTATAGACATGGCTGGATGATCTCTATAGACAAGGCTGGATAATCCCTATAGACATGGCTGGATGATCTCTATAGACACGGCTGGACATCTCTGCCCTAATCTCCAGATATCTCCCCTCACGCAATCTCCGCTCCTCACAGGACCTTCTTCTCTGTTCTCCTCTTATCAGCTCCTCACATAACCGTCTCCAAGACTTCACCCGTGCTTCACCCACACTCTGGAACTCACTGCCCCAACACATCAGACTCTCTGCCACTCTCACCAGCTTCAAAAGCAACCTGAAAACCCATTTCTTCAGGATTGCCTATAACCTACAATAACCCTGCTGCCACTGTGCTACCCCACAAACATGTCTGCCCCTCTCCTCCTGTCTCTTCCCTCCTCCTTGTAGATTGTAAGCCTTCGCGGGCAGGGTCCTCTCTCCCTCTGTACCAGTTATACGTCATTCATTGTCATTATTGTACTCGCTTGACATATCATGTATGTACCCCCCTCAAATGTACAGCGCCATGGAATCAATGGCGCTTTAAAATAAATGTTAATAATAATAATTAATAATAATAATAATAATAATAATAATAATAATAATAATAATAATCTCTATAGACCTGGCTGGATGATATCAATAGACATGACTGGATGATCTCTTTAGGCATGGATGGATGATCTCTGAAGACATGGCTGGGATGATCTCTATATACCTGGCTGGATGATATCAATAGACATGACTGGATGGTCCCTGTAGACATGGCTGACTGATCTCTTTAGACATGGAAGGATGGTCTCTATGCAAATGGTGGGATGATCTCTATAGACATGGCTGGATGATCTCAATAGACATGGCTGGATGATCCCTATAGATATGACTGGATGTTCTCAATAGACATGGCTGGATGATCTCAATACACATGGCTGGATGATCTCTATAGACATGGATGGATTATCTCTATAGACATAGTGGAATGATCTCTATAGACGACATGGATGGATTATCTCTATAGACATAGTGGAATGATATCTATAGACAAGGCTGATGATCTCAATAGACAAGGCTGTATGATCTATATAGATATGGCTGATGATCTCAATAGACAAGGCTGTATGATCTATATAGACTTGGCTGGATGATCTCTATAGACATGGATGGAGGATTTCTATCCACATGGTGGGATGATATCTATAGACATGGATGTATGATATCTATACACATGGTGGGATGATATCTTCAGGCATGGATGGATGATCTCAATAGACATGGCTGGGATGATCTCTATGGACATGGCTGGATGATGTCAATAGACATGGCTGGGATGATCTCTATAGACATGGCTGGATGATCTCTATAGATATGGCTGGATGATCTCTATAGACATGGCTGGATGATATCTATAGACATGGCTGGATGATCTCTATAGATATGGCTGACTAATCTCTATAGACATGGATGGAGGATCTCTATCCACATGGTGGGATGATATCTAAAGATATGGATGGATTATCTCTATAGACATGGCTGGGATGATATCTATAGACATTGTGGAATGATCTCTATAGACAAGGCTGGATGATCTCTACAGACATGGCTGGATGATCTCTGTAGACATAACTGGATGATCCCTGTAGATCCCTGTGTGTCAAACTGCGGCCCTCCAGCTGTTGGGAAACTACAACTCCCATCATGCCCACTGTTATAGATTATACAAATGCATGATGGGAGTTGTAGTTTCCCAACAGCTGGAGGGCCCCAGTTTGAAATGTGGCTGATTACAAAACCACAAACGACCTGTGGGCGGAGGTGGTGCTGCTTCCAGAAGAACTCCTTTAAGATCAGTGAGACGACCTACCTGAGACATTGGATATTTCTCCTTCAGAGCACGGCACACATCTGTAACAACAAGGATGCACTGAATTACCTGGGGATTTTCTGTTTCCTGAGAGACAACTTTTTGTGCATTGAGATTTTGGAATATGAGAGTAAGAAATTTAGGAAAAAAAATAAAATGACTAGAACCATCGTATATCACATAACTACTTATCCACCTTGATTCACCTATGAAAGCCATTGCGTTATCTGTATCAATGCAGCAGGTCAGTCAGTGTCTTAGCTCTAGATAAAGCCTTTGTCCACCATTTTTTAATTATTTTAATGCATCCAAGAAATTTAAAAAAATGGCCCTATTCAGACCTATGTGTCTCCCCAATAACAGACTCCAAACAAACCTTGTGTAGTCCAATCCTGCAGTCTGTCACTTACTTCATATCTACTATATTATTTTACCTAATGTATATGTTGAAGAGGTAGAGGGAAGACATAAGGGCATATAACAGCAGGATAAGACAGTACAGAGTTTGTTTGTGGTCTCTTACTATGGAGACATATAGGTCTGCAAAAGAGCGCTAGACATGTGCACATGTTCAGTAAAGACTATTTTAAGAATTGTTTAATTTTACATTAAAAAATATTTTAAAAAAATGTAAAGATGGATATATCCTTCAACAGGAGCTATTCCACTGTGATGGACCTGTGACAACTCATAGAGGAACCTGCATTAATTAGGGTGTCATGACTTGCGCCGCACCTGGTGCTTGCAGTCATGGGTGGATCTGTATACTCCCTTCGCACAATCAGCATCCTGGTCTCCGATATGTGCTTTCCCCTCTGCCCAATACTCCTGCTAGCTCCCTGCTTCTGAGTGTTCACTAGAGTGAGTGTGCGTGCATCCACCCTGATTTAAAAGGCCAGCATACTCCGCCCAGTTTTTCCAGGGCCAATGATCTGGAATCTTTGTGAATATGTATTGACCCAGTGCAGGCAGAGGAGAAGATGGACGTAATAGTCGTCATGGTGAAAGCCCTGCACCATACCTCTCATAACTCTCTGGGACCAAAACAGTGAGGAGGGGGACCTGTGTCTTGATGTAGGTAATGGTACTCTTACTCCCCCAGGGCACACTCTGATGGTGGTTGTATTCTTCTCCCACTTGTAATGGTGTAGTGAGATACCCATGATGTTGACTGCAGGTGCAGTGACAGGGAAGCAGGCGGCATGGGGTTAAACCATGAAATTGTCCTCTGTATTGTGCAGAAAGCTGTTACATACAGGAATCCTCTCACTTTTAAACAGTCTTTTCTCAACTAGTGCAAACTAGCAGCAGGGAAAGATCCTCAAAGATATAGTTCCTTTGAGATTCCAGATTTTGACTGCAATTAGTTAATGTTCCAAACCCCAGTAGAACTGGCATTCTATTATATCCTTAAATTTCAGTTTTGGCTACTAGGAGTACTCTCTTACCCCTGGAGAACTGGTTAAATTTATTGAGACAGGCCAGGGCAAAAGCTGGACACCAACAGGTCCGCAATCCAAAGCGGGACAAACTTTGCACAGTGTCTCTAATAAAGTTTCACTATGCTTCCCACACTACCAGGCTGCAGCTCCATTATCTATTCTGTTATCCATATTGTTCTTAAGGGATCTGTGGATAGATATTAAGGCTGGTCCTGGTTGCTGCAGACTGACCAGGAACCCAATGCAGAGGGTCATGTCCCCCCATCCATCCTGTAGACATCAACCACCCAAGAAACTTCTCTTCTCCACACTAATTACTAGGCCCAACTTATAACCTCTCCTCCTCCTCTCTTGTCACTATGAGAACCACCCTTCTGCTGATGGTCTGCACCTTAACATCTTACACTGAATAGTTCAATCATTATGACTTGTCAGTTTAAGATATACTTTAATTATTGCAGCAGTTCTCAAACACATTACATTGAAAGGTCAGCGAGAGGTCAGCAACTCATCTCAGACTGCACAAGGCTGAGTCACTGAGCTCAGGCATAACCCTCATAATGCAAATATCACAAACACTACCATTACAGTGAAAACACAGTGTTACTGCTCCCAACATTATGCAAATACCAAGTAATGTACAGAAAGGGTTAATCCTGTACATTGCACATATGGGTACTCCTTCTCTACTGCTCAGTGCTAGATTGTTGGTGCTTTCTGGTATTGATGTTGACTTTCCTGACACTTTTATGCCTTAACTTCATGTGCCCTGACCCTATGACCTTGACTATGATTTTTTGCTATTTGCTCTAACCTTTTCACTAGTGACCTGACTAGGCTTAAGCCTTGCCTTCCTGTACCATGCTTGCATGGTAGTCGTCAATGCGTCCTTGCCAATGGTTGCGACCTGGGAGTTCCTTCGTGGAGAAATCCAAGCCCCCTTGCGAAGTTGAAGGTGAAGACCAGAGGCTCCATAGACTCAGCTTTTTAGCAGGCCTATATGCCAAATCTTGCAGCTGACATTGAGGATCCACTCCTATGCGTTATAGTACAATCTGGAAATGGATGCCACTGTCCTGCCTGAAGCCCAAGGCTTAGCTGCTGAAGTTGCTACTCAGGGTAACCACCAGGAACGACTTTTCCAGATGCTGCAGAACATTGTGACTCATCTGTTGGTTACCGTTTCTACTCCAATGCTGTTTCTGCTCTAATTGCTATGGGCAACCCCAGTCTGCATCTTCCATTTCAACTTCATTATGATGGTTATCTCAAGAGATGCAGGGGATTCCTGAACCATTTTGAGGTCCTGGCATACCAGAATACCTCCAAACTTTCAATTTAACTTTAATGTTAGAGTATAGACATATACCAAAGTATGAAGGATCGCTCACCTTGCTTCTGCTTGTTCGCTGGCACTTGTTGCTCCAGCTGGACAAATTAGCTCACCTTCACTCGGAATCCTGGCTCCCGGCAGAAAGCCCAGTAAACTTAAGTACATAGAAGAAAGATGATTCCAACGTTCTTGGTGAAAAAAGTGCTATGATTTATTCACATATAAAGCGTGCAGACGGTACAAAAAAACTTGGTTAAAGCCTTCGCGTTTCAGGCATATCTATTCCTGCCCTTGATCACGGTTCAACTACCACTACCAGTGTGTCCATTAAAATAAAAACGGGCGTTACGTGTATCATCACGTCATATCCTCAATTAAAATAACACAAAACTCTTACTATCCTGATTAATATATTTGTTTAACTCTTACATTTAACTGGAAATATTTAACACAACTTTTTGTAAATATATAGGAATAAACGTTCCCCCGTTAAAATCAAAACCAAAGGTACCCTTTTCCAAATTCAAGGACAGAACCCTTCTATTCCACAGCACCTGAAGTTGTACAGTGCCCTGGGCCAACAAAAATGCCCACCGCTCCAGGATGGGGTACACGCCCCCTTTGAGACCGCTAGAGTTCCTGTATTCTGACCTTTTATCTTACAATACTCACCCACATAGAAATTTTTTTCATATGCAGTGAATGAGTAAATTTAAAGGTCCGTATCAAATTTTTTAAACTATCAATTTTTTTACCTCTTATTTTTTACTTGACCTCAAAACTATCTGTTTTGTCCATTATTTACATATTTTTTCAGTTTTTTTTTCCCCCAAAGTGTAACTACCTTTTTTGAGCCAACCAGGGAAATTAACAAATTTTTTAAATTTAAAAATTACTTTGGGGAACTTTTCCCCAAATTTTTTGCTTTATTCGCCACCATTTAACCCTTTATTTTACAATGCTTTCCAATAGGGGTTTCCCTTTTTAAGATATTAAAATTTTTGAGAAAACTTTTTTTTTAACTGAAAACTTCACTATAAGCCGTTGTAAAAACTAATTTTTTTGATTCCTGTTTTTTTTTTCATTTTGTCTTCCGTGGGATCTATCTGCTTTTTTATGTACCCCCTATTTTTCAGCCTTTGTTCTATATTTCCCCCCTTTTTTGTTTATAAGTTTTCTTTTCCCACAAAAAAAACCTCCGAGCTCTGTTAAGTTCTCCATACGAAGGGTTAAAAGGTAAAAGGCTGGATGGCAGCTGTCTGCCCTTAATGTAGTATTCCCTCCTGTTGGTTTCCTAAACATTCTTCAAGCCACTTTTTTTCTTTTTCACCTAAAAAAAACCCCCAAGGGAAAGGGAAAAACAGGGAATCCCCAAATTTTATTAAAACGGAGATTATGGCAAAACATTAAGAAAAAGGGCAAAAACCCGGTATGGACCCCCCACACGTGACCCAAAACAAACAGGGGGTCTCGAAATACGCCCATCCAAAATAACGTCACATAGGGGTTTTTTTATATCAATATCGTCTTTTTTTCCCCACCAGGCCATAAATAAATTCGCCATGGATGGTGACGCAGTAGCTCCCATGGGCACCCCCATATTTTGGAGATAGCATTCACCATCAAATTGGAAATAGTTAAAATTTTGTATAAGGGAAAACCTAAATCTCCAATAAGAATATCTGTAGTTCTTCTGTATATAGATTGGACTTTTTTCAAATGATACTCTTTAGCCACTTGTACTAACGGCAAAGGAATACTAGAGTACAAGCTTACTACGTCCATACTCAACCAAGTACATTTTTCTGCCATTGGAAATTTTGAGTTTTTATCACTGGGTGCTATCCTGGTGACATCTGTACCATAGGTTGCAGGTAGCCATCCACCCATTGACTGAGTTTTTCATTTAGGCTACCGCAACTGGATACTATGGGATGTAACCCTGGTGGAAATTTTTCTTTGTGTGTTTTTGGCACACCATAAAATGTTGGTACTCGCGGGTTTTTCACTCCTAGATATTTTGCTTGTTTCTCTGTTAATACTCCCAGGTTAAGCTATTCATTTAATAATTTAATAAGTTTACTTTGCACTTCTTTTGTAGGGTCTTTTTTTTAAACTTACGATAAGTATGGGTGTCATCAAGGGTCTCTTTTATCAATTTTACATATAATCCTGCATCCAGCACGACAGTGGCTCCCCCCTTGTCAGCCTTTTTTATTATCAAATTTTGATTCTTTTTAATTTCATTTTGTGCTTTGTATTCTTGTTTCGTCATGTTATATTTTATTTTTGTATTACTGTTGGCCTTTTTAGTCTGAATTTGTTGGTGTATACTTTTTAAATCTCTCTCCATGGTGTGCTGAAACACATCCATAGCATTAACTTGTGCCTTATAAGGATAGAATTGGGGGTTACCACTGTCATGCTGGATTACTATGTCATAATCTGTGTTTTCTCCTTCATCTTGTAATTCTTCTAAGAGCAATAACAATTGTTGTTCTGAAAATGTAAGATCCTGAAAGTCATTATGAAAAAATGTAGAGTCCTCAGTGCGATCTATGGGCATGTAGCTTGTTTCCTCAGACTCTTCCGGATTTAAATCTTTCTTCCTAAAGTAACGCTTTACCGTTAGAAGTCTAACAAATTTATTTAAAACCAAAAGAGTATCAGAAAGTTTGAAGTGACTAGTAGGAGAAAAATTTAGTCCTTTCTTTAACACATCAGTTTGATCTGTGGACAGCACTACAGGAGCAAGTATGATAACATTATCCTCTGTATCTATATGTTTTATTTCTTCTTGGCAGTCTTTGTTTTGGATCCATGAATTGGAAACGAGAGTACCAATAGGTTTGAATAACAGGAACGATTTATCCTATATATATTAACAAAACATGTTGTGTTGAATATTTCCAGTATGAATAGTAAGAGATTAACAAATATATGTAATCAGCGATAGTAAGAGTTTTGTGTTATTTTAATTGAGGATATGACGTGATGATACACGTAACGCCCAGTTTACTATTTTAATGGACACACTGGTAGTGATAGTTGAACCGTGATCGAGGAATAGATATGCCTGAAACGCGTAGGTTTTAACCAAGTTTTTTGTACCGTCTGCACGCTTTATATGTGAATAAATTATAGCACTTTTTTCACCAAGAACGCTGGAATCATCTTTCTCCTATGTACTTAAGTTTAACTTTAATGTTAACCTGCCAAAAAAGTCGACCCCACATTCAAACCTTATCCTGATCAAACCTTGGCTAAACAGAGAGCAAACAGATGGATGACAAACAGGCACAGACCCTGCAGAAAATTAACTGAGAACGATGTCAGGTGGGCAAAGGTCAAAACAGAAGATCACCTAGTACTGAATCCGAAGACAGGAAAGTTACCGAAACACAAGCCAAATTCTAGTCAGACAAATCCAAACAGTAATATGCATGAACACTGTAGCCAGGATACTAAAGCAATCACAGGCATAGGATGAGAAAATAGACAGGCTTAAATACCCCGCCCTAGACAGAAATGGGGCCCAGAATTTAACCCACTAGGTTCCGTACATAACCCTGGCTGAGGCAGAGAATAAACAGGAAACCTTAAAGGGGAGGTGACAGACTGCTGACATGTTGGTTGGTGGGAAGGGGGAGATGATGGATCACTACTACCAGTGATAAGATATTAAAAGCCTGTTTTAGAGACCGTCCATCAGTATTAGTGCCCTGGAAAACATCGCCAAGGGCAAAAAATGGGGACTCCTTACCCCAATTGTAATTGCAATAAAGATATATGTGGTTGAGTATTGCTTATGGGTCATTTTGTCTTAATATACCATGATGTTGTGCTTTCTTTATTTATTGTGAGAATTGTTTACCTGTTTTTACTATTTCAGTGGAATCTGTAGTGTTCTCATAACTTGCTATGTTGTGTTTTACTGGTATGCTATTTTCTTAATTTTCTCATAGCTTACTATGTTGTGTTCTCATAACTTGCTATGTTGGGTTCTCACAGTAGGTTATGTTATGCTCTTAATTTTCTCATCACTTAGTATGTTTTGTCTGGTAAATGTTGTTGTGTACTTGCTGTGGCCTTGAAAAACTTTTCTCATCTGAAATCTGTTGTTTTGACTGCCATATCTTGACCCAGGAGTAAGCCGCCCAGTGGTGAGAGATATTTCAAGACTGTGTGATACTAGATGTGTAGGCAGGGGTGCCAGTAGTGTAGTAGGGGCAGTACTCCTGTCACGGGCCCTAATCAAAAAGGGGCCCACTGATGTGTTAAAAAATAGGACCTAGTAATAGGTGGGAGCCCCATTTGATTTGGCTGTATGGGGCCCTAAAACGGTTAATAGATGACTGATGGCAGCCCTGTGTGTAGGCCATTTCTTCAGGGTGTAAAAAGCTGGCTAAGACATGGTTAAGACAGAAGCTGTGTACCTGTGAAAGGGGTCAACTATCACAGTGCTGGGATTTTCCCAGGATCTCTCTGTCTTTGCCACTGCTTCTCCGACTGATGTTAGGCAGATGATGAATAGCTCCATAGCAATGTAAGTACTTAACCTTTGTAGGTTGAATTGAAACATTGTATGCTCAACTTTATAAAAGTGTACATATAACCATAGGACTTTATAAAATATCACACTATTTTATATATTCACATTATTCTATTAGTCACATTATTCTGTATAATCACCTATAAACTACTTCTATACTTATAATAAAATTGCATCGTATCCTAACTTTTAGCCTTCTTTAAAGATGATCTGAGCCTTTGCTTTAAAAAACTTGGCAATACCCCCAATGTTACCAGCGCCAAACCATTTGTGGCTCAAGAAATCAACATCTCACTCAGAGGCATTACACTCTTTTATTTTAGATCCATTGGAGCATTTGTAAAGGACGGCAACCAAACAGGCAGAGTACTTTTCTTCTTAACTTTACTGAACAAGAGTGAGTACAAACAGTTCACAAGAGGTATTACTCAACAGGTTTGGGATTAAGTCCTTCAATGTCGTAGTGGTCTCTCTTCAGCGGCAAGCCTGCATGTGGGGAGACTCCCTCTCCCACAATGCGTGTTCTAAGACCAAACAGACTAGTAGGTCACTTGCAAAGGCACTGGTAAACCCTTATATCCTGATGGGTATTATCAGCCCCACCAATTCTCTTCCTAGAGCAGGGAGACACACTGTCCACCTCCTCACTCTCTCCTCCACATGTCCTCTCTGGCTCCCAACTCCTCCCTTTTCTCCTCCTGTCCCTGTGTCCCCCCCAAAACGTTTCCCCCCTGTAATCAGGCAACTACCACACTTCATCTTGGATGTTCTGGCGCCATCTACTGGGCAATAGGTCTTGCTGCAGCCCCTTGTTACACATTGATAAAATGTTACAGAGGTTACAGAGGCCGACTATTTATACCTACTATCTATATGTAGGAATTTAGGACAAACCACTGTGGGACCTGTTGTGCCATCCTGGTCTTCTTTCTCCATTACCCACACATCAGATATTATATTAGTAATGTTACCACCCATATAAAATGTGATCTCAGAGGCCGTGTCTCTTGGTTGCCCTAAACTTCTTAATGATGTCCATTTCTTATTGCTAAATAGTCTCCAATCTGGAGATCTAAGATGTCACAACAACATCTTGGACAACAACTCCTAGTATTCCCTGGTAACATTCATAGTCTTAATAAATTTTACCGAATTTTACTTGAACCACATGTGCTAGAGTAAATCTTTTGGGCGCCTTCACTTCACCCAATGAACTTGCTCTATATATAGATAAATCACTCTTTAAATTCCTTAGCAAATCCTTTCAAATTTATTATGCCAACATTACGGCCATAAAAAATGCATCCTAATATGCTACACAAAAGTTAAAAAGTCTATTGCACTTGCGGTTCATTCAGCAGCGATCTTCTAGCCAGGAGTATCCTTTAGGCAAAGTCCATAAGGTGCTCACAGCAGGTCGCAGGTCTGAGAATGATCACGCTGTGAGCACCTTATGGACACTGCCTAAAGGATACTCCTTGCTAGGAGATCGCTGCTGAATGAACGGCAAGTGCAATAGACTTTTTATCTTCTTTGTAGCATATACAGTAAGGATGCATTTTATGGCCGTAATGTTGGCATAATAAATTTGAAAGGATTTGCTAAGGAATTTAAAGAGTGATTTATCTCTATATAGTGCAACATTCATAGTCTGCCAACATCTAGAGATCCTTAGGTTGGAGACCACTTCCCCAGGCGACATCAGGAACAGAGGCGTAAGTTGACGCTCCTGGGCCCTGGTGAAAAAGGTAAAATAGGAGCCCTCCACCTATCACGTGCCATTTATAGTACTGGTGTTATCATGTCGCAGAATAGTTTTTGGGCCCCCTCCGGCTGGAGGACCCAGTAGCAACTGTTACCTCTGCACCCCATGTAGCTACACCCTGATCAGAAAGAATATTTCAGTAAGAAGAGTTCACATTATTTGGGGCCCATTAGGGCAACGACTGCTCACCTCATTGTTGGTGGTTTTCCAGTTGATTAAGCTTTTATTGATTAGAGTCCTATATGTATCCTCAGTGTAAGGAAAGAAGATGCCAACTTTAATTTTATGCAAAGTACGGTTGACTATTATGTTGCCGTGGATTAAATGGCGGGCCGCCATATTACCAAACTCATTGAAGACAGAGCGTCCTTCATATTTTAGAAGCTTCAAATTGCGGCTGACCTGTGAATGGAGATTTGTCTTTTCATTGCAGTGTTTGTATTTAGGTTCTACATATTTTGTCCCCTAAACAGTCCACATAGTGCATCATATATGTGCCTCACATGAAGGAGCCACGGACCAAACCAGCTCTGCTATGGTTAAATATCAGCAGTAGGAGAGCCGGGATCAGGCGGACAAGAAGGTGTCAAATGGATTGAAGTGATGGAGTAGATGGTGGGGAACCCAGCTTCTAGTCGAGAAAAGTTCTTACGAGGAGTGTAAGAACCTAAAGATACAGCACTTTAGACAAAATGGATCACGGATTTATAGGGATTCATAAGGAAGACAGAAACAGGACACAAATACAATGTATGTGGTGATTGTTATATTTTATATGTTTCTCTGTTTATTTTTTCAACAGTAAAAGTAGCTCTAAAATAAATGTTGTAATTGTATCACTTTTGCCATTACAGTTTTGTTTTATGTAGAGGAGGTAAAGTTTTAGCGTCGTCAGAGGTGAGACTAAAAGTTCTGGTTTGGGTTGTCAATGTTTTTCTTATTACTTTTGTTAATTTTATGTGTATGTATTTATACGTACAGTGCCCCCCTCTTGGAGGCATTTTTACTTTTTTTGCCGATTTCCCTGTAACTGATGTATTAGCCCTAGATACAGAGGGAATGCAGGACATATCTGGGTCTGATGGGATCCAGGAGCATCTGCAGATTCCCAGCCCCGGAGATCATGTAACCATTGGGGATGAGAAGTAGGAACACTGAAGGCTCATCTGTATATGCTTGTGGGGCACTGTGTATGCAGTGATGGCAGTAAACTGTCCACGCCTAATCATTGGAGAGAATCACTGAAAAAACGTATAGACTAAAACATAACTTTAAATTTGTTCATTCAATAAAACATAGTATCAAAAATGTGTAAAATTTTGCCAAGTATATTGACATATAGGGTGACATGTCCCAACACGCCAACACCAGATTTTTGGTCTACTTTGTGGCAAAACCACTTTTGACACCATATTCTTGTTGTAAATGAACTGTCGTACACCAAAACTAGGCGCATTATACGCCGGGCACGACACTTTGTAATGTGCCTAAATATGGTGCGCTGTGCGCCCCCGTCGCGCAATTTGCCTGTTGAGGCACATTACCAATACATATGTTATGCCATACCTGCCAACTCTCCCGTTTTTGGCGGGGGGGGTCCCGCTATTTGGGGTCCCCTCCCGCCGTCCCGGGGAGTTGGCATTCCTCCCGCCGCCTGCAGGCGGCGGGGGTTCTTTAAATGGCCGCGGCGACAGCGTAGCGCTAGTGCGCTACTCTTGCGCCGCCGGACCGCTCCTACAGGCGGTGTAAGCGGCCGCTGATGCCCGCTTTACCCGCCCGGAGTCTCGCTGTTTAGGGAGGAGGCAGGAGGGATCGCTCCCTCCTCCCTCCTCCCCCTGTATGTACAGCGCCGGTGTGTGCGGCGCACATACAGGTCAGCGGCGCAGTGGGAAGTGATGCGCGGCTGCAGGGGAGTGACGCGCGGCTGCTCTCACTTCCCACTGCGCCGCTGAGGAGATCGTCCAGAGCGGCCGTGCTGCAGGAGCCTGGTGAGGTAAGTGGATTTTATTATTTTAATTTTATTAGCTATATGGGGGGCTCTGCCTGTCAACAATGGGGGCACTACCTGGCAACAATGGGGGCACTACCTGGCAACACAGGGGACATCTACCTGACAACATAGTGGACATCTACCTGGCAACAGAGTGGACATCTACCTGGCATCAGAGGGGCATCTACCCTGGTCAACAATGGGGGCAACTACCTTGGCAAACAATGGGGGCACTACACCTAGCAACAGAGTGGGCACTACCTGGCAACAAGGGGGCATCTACCTGGCAACAGAGGAGAACATCTATCCTGGAACCCAGAGGGGACATCACCTGGCAACATGAGGGCACTACCTGCACAATGGGGGCACTAACCTGGCAACAGAGGGGACATCTACCTGGCAACAGAGGGGACATCTACCTGGCCAACAATGGGGCAATCTACTGGCAACAGAGGGAACATCACCTGGAAAACAGAGGGGACCATCTACCTGGCAACAGAGGGGGCAACTACCTGGCAACAATGGTGCACCTACCTGCTAACAAATGGGGGCACCTACTGGCAACAAAGGGGGGCACCTACCTGGCTACAGAAGGGGGCATCTACTTGGCTTACAAGGGGGCATCTACCTGCCTGTAAGGGGAACTACCTGCTTATGGTGGGTTACTACCGTGGCTATAAGGGGCCCCCCCCCTTTCCCCTACCCGAAGGCTTCTTCCAAAGCCGTTATTGCAGTTAGGTGGAGTGGGTGTGGCTTTTTGAAGGGGCGTGGCATACCGACAAGATGGGCGTGTCCACTGCAATCTCCTGCTTTTTCATTTTCAAAAGTTGGCAACTATGTGTTATGCACCTCCGTCGGGCAATGTGCCTAGATAGGCGCATTACATATACTACCAATTGTATGCTATGTGCCGCGAGTTGCGGCAATGCGCCTTTTTTTTGACGCAAATTCGCACTTTTTAGGTGCAATGTCCTTTTTTTTTTTTTTATTTAGGTGACTTAAGTTTTCTATGCAGCGTTACCTGATCCAGCTTTTTTGAAAGTATCGGACTTTCAGGTGCACTTTACACTGATTTAATGCGCCTAAAACTGGCGTGGAAACGCCACTTTTATGACATGTGGACCTTAGTACCACTAAGACACAGAAAGATTGAAATATCAATGTAAGCACTCACGTGACCCAATTTTTTTTCAAATATAGAAAACTAAGAGTGACATGCATGATTTATGGTGCTTAGATGCCAATTTTTGTGCGCATTATAAGACTGTAGAATGCGTCTGAATCTATTAAACTGTTTTTCTGGAGGTCATAGATTTAGCGCATTCTAGCTACAAAGCGACACTTCAGGCTCAGGTAAAACCCTGGTAAAGTGCTCCTCCTGTCCCAGCAGTAATGGCCTGGATTTGCTGTACTGAAGCTATAAATCTATAGCTTCGTACAGTTGTAGTGTGCCCTGCCTCCAGCACCCCCACCGCCCCTCCCCCCGCGAAACCAGGCGCAACACAAAATGCCGCGGGCGCGCTGTAATGCACCTGATCTTGGCGTGGAGGCATGTTAACAACAGAGCGAATGGGGCTGCCCTAGATGTCGGGGTGAAAATACACCAGACCTCTGGTGGAGCCCCATTCATACATGTCGCCCTAAGTGTCTATGGTAACTTATAAGTAGGTATAGAAAAAAAATATCCAATGTGAAACATCAAGGAAATCATAATTAGGCTAGGCACTAGTGTTGAGCGATTACGTTGGCCATCGACATCGGTCGATGGTCGATATTCGACCATCATCGACAAGATAGTCGATAGTAGATTATGAGCGATGACCATTAAAGTCTATGGGAGAGCAACAAGCACCTTCATTCTAACCCAAACAGGCTGGAGAATCGTGGGAATTACATCCACAACAGTCAAAAGTGGATACCTGCTACATCTAGTCACAACACTTAGGCTAATAAAAGCACAGAAAAAAAAATCACAGACCATGTCACTATCCCTGTCTTGCACCACAGCATGTGACCCTTAACCTGTATTACATCACCACACATTAAAAAGTGCCAGAAGGCAGTAATTATTTGAACCACATTTTTACTTGAACTGGACATTGAATAACCCTGTCCTGGAACGCAGCATGAGCCCCAAACCATGCATGACCGCCCACATTTAAAAAGTGCCAGAAAAGAGCTTTTCAACCACCATTTTAGTTTCACAGGATATTTACTATACCTGTCCTGGACCGCAGTATGACCTTAAACCTGTCTGACTCACAGATTAAAAAGTGCCGGAAAAGGAGTCTTTCAACCACCATTGTTAGTTTGAACTCGGACATTGACTATACCTGTTCCTGGACCGCAGTATGACCATGATAAACCGTCTGACACCACAAATTAAAAAGTGCCGGAAAAGGGAGTCTTTGAACCACCATTTAAGTTTGAATCTGGACATTAACTATATCTGTCCTGTCCCGCGATGAATGACGCAATAAACCTGTCTGAAACCACAGAATTCAAAAAGTGCCGGAGTAAGTAGGAGTCATTCAACCACTCATTTTATATTTCACTGGACATAATACTGTCCCTGTCTCTGGGTAGCGTGCATTCCCCTACCTAGAGTGCGGACAATTGAGCTTCACTTGGGGAAATACTGTTGTTAACGCTCTTGTTTCACCCAGGTTGCCCTTTTTCTTGCATTCTTTTTTTCCTCATTTAATCAACGAGGGAGGAAATTGTCGCTGATAACTTTGTTCTCTGTCCGTGCTCCATACTCCATGTTCCTCTGATATAACCTACAACTGGTCAAGTTTTCCTGTACCCTCCCTATGTTACATCGAGAGAATTTTTTTTACCCAGCTATTTTTGTACATCGCAAGTTTTTTTAGTAGTTTAATTCAAGGAAAAAAATACAATTTAAAAATAGGATGAATCCCCCCATGCTTTGTGTTTCTCTTTTTGTAATTGTATTAAATGGTTTGTCGTCAAATACAGGGATTGATAGGCTATGTTAAAGATCTTGCAAAACAAGTCATTTTTGCAATATGTGTCCATTAACAGTGTTTCTAGCTATTCCTGTTCGACAGCACCATCCACCCCTTGAGCCACTTTGGAGACAATTGTGAAAGAACAAATGTCTGTTAGAAAACAACATTGTTTTTATAATAGGACCCTGTAGTATAGCTATGCATTTCAAAAGCAAAATTGCCCCAAAAATTCAAAGCAATGGACCCTTGAGCCACTTTGGACAATTTGTGAATAACAAATGTCTGTTAGAAACAGAAACATTTTTTTTAATATGACCTGTATATTGCTGCATTTCAAAGCAGCATGACCAAAAAATTATAAAAATGACTCTCAGCCACTGTTAAAAATTGTGAGGGAGAATATGATGCCACATAAAGCCACAGTTCTGTCCAAAGGACATGATTATTGCTGTATTCTCACGGCAACATGAAAAGCCAAAAAGATATAAATAGGGACTTCTCAGCCACAATTAAAAATTGTGAGGGAGAAATTGCCACTTAAAAAGCCACATTTCTGTTCCAAAGGACCGATAATTATAGCTGTATCTCACAGCAACATGACCTCAAAACATTGACAATAATGCGAAAACTTCTAAAGATAAAAGTGAGTAAATGGAATAACGGTGTTGTCATGAAACCTTGCTGTCTTTTACCAGTCTCCTCACACCGCGCAAACCACAAAATGAACTGTTGGAAAAGAAGAAATAAAAATTGCAGTAAGAAATGATCAGCTGATTTTAAAAACATTTTTTCAAGAGACCATTTCTGTTTAAAGAGGAAAGTGAAGTAGACGCAACTAATCATGACCTCCACCCGGCCATTTGGGGCACAACATCATCAGGAGATCCAATGGCCTGATTCATCTGTAGAAAGTCAAACGATCCATATTATCTGTGGAAAGCCGGATGCGTTTGTCTGTAATGACTGCTCCCAGCTGTGCTGAAGGTCCGCTCAGATATACGCTGGCTGCTGGGCAGGACAACACCTCTATGGCGTTGGGGTGGCAGCGAGCTCCGGCCCATTCGTCCATTATGCTATACCCAGAGTCTATTTGGGTCCGGAACACATACAAAAACATCGGTGTTGAGACGATATAGTCCCGTGCACCAATGATCTTAAGCTGGTCTCGTGTGTGTGTTTGGATGTGTGTGCCCTGCATTGCATGCAATGGTGAGGTGGTAAATAATGATTGCCAGAGGTCACCCATTAGGCTTTCTGCCACCTTGCCTTCTGCCTGCTGCCGATAACGGTACATGGCACTCTACTGGCTGTCTACTTGCTGATGTTTGGTTCCCACCGGTACATTTAGGGGAACGTGAAGCAGACGGAACAGATGTACGTCAGTTGATCAATCACCAGGTCTCCCATTTCCTGTCATTTACTCTCTATTTGGGTGGTGGAAGGAAAGTTCAGAGTTTTTGTTTTGTACCGGGGATCCAGAGTGTTGCCACCCAGTAACTGTTGTTCATTTTGATGGCCTTAAATGCGAGGATCATGTTGGAGGAAATGGAGCATCCCAAGCACTCATGTGAGATATGGAGCCTGATTTCCCAAGCCTCTGGGTCGAGGGGCACTAGCAAACTGATCTTCCTCATCATTCCTCCTCTGCCTCAAATTCGCGCCACACCTCTTTCCCAAGGCAGGACGTCCGTAACTTGGTGTCTAGGAATACCTCCTCCACCGCTGCCTCCGGCCACAAGCTTCAACACATCCCTGACTTGCCTGAGATGGATGCAACACCCTGAGAGCTGATGCGCCACCTTGCACTAGCGTCTGGACCCCGAACCACTGCCTAATGAAGACCGAGTGAAATTATGTGAAACTGTCTGCCTTGTGGATTTGACGAGAGAAAGGCTCCTGTCCGCATCTGTGTCCGTCCTTCCTCCTCCGACCTGGCGGACCTGTTGTTTCAGAGTGTCCAAAGATCGTTCCAGAACAAAGATCAACCACAAAGCCTCATGCTGACAAGGCATTGATTCCGGCACTGAACCATTTGGTGCTTCTTCAACAACTGCAAGGCATGGTGGCAGAGCTCTTTTCACCTGCCTCCACTCGACGGTGGCTCAAACACCGCCGAGTTCCGCACCCCTGCTTGTCAGGCATGTGTCCACTAACTTCGTACTGCGTAAAGGCATTGTCGCTGCTGCCACAATCGCATGGAGCATGTGGAGTTTGGAATTCCAGCGTGTTGCCACGTCAACAATGAGACGTTTGACGGGGAGGCCGAGCAACGTTTCAACGCAGCCAGGCGGGACAGAAGGCAGGGTGCGAACGGCGGAAGTGGCGAACTTAGACCTTCGAGCCTTCCTCATCAGGCAGATCCTAGACCCGGTAGCTCTTTAGAAATTTCTGGACGACAAGGTTCCATGACATGTGCCAAGGCTAGGATGTGCTCCAGCCTACGTCTTAAAGGACGGCCAGCAGATTCACCGTTTATCGCAACACTGAACACCTTGGGGGCCTGCCACAAGTTTCTTGGCATCCCCAGCCAGCGCTCGATCTCTTGCGGAGGAGCCGTCCACAGCTCCTGACCAGTGTTGTGGACGGTCTCCAAGACAGATTAATTTCAACAACGCCCCTGGATTGTATCTGGGCACGTGATCCACCAGAGGACCTTGGGGGAAAGCAACCCTCTGCACCATCCTGCTTTTTTTGAAGAGCGTGCGCCGAGCCTGAGACCCCACCGTCACCCCCAGAACATCCTCCCACTCACGCCAGTGAGCAGTCACAGAGGATAAAGCGCCCTTGGCCGTGCTTACTAGTCCATGTGTCGTGGGTCATATGGACTGTTTCCGACACAGATGGCAGACAACGCCTATGAAATTTAGATGACATCGTGCTGGCCAGGGCAGGGACGGCTTTTTTCTGGCAAAGAAAATCCCTGCTCGGCAATCTGGTATTGGGGTCAGGCAAGGCATGACGTGCGGAACCCATCTGTGTCCACCATACGGAAAAGGCAACATTTCAAGCCAAAAGCCTGTCAAAGCTGACATTCCGGCTTTGGCTTTGGATGGTTTTGGGTTTTAAGTGTTTCTTCTGGCTCCCAAACCTGGAAGAACAGAAGGCTGGCTGCTAGACTGGCCGCTGTACACGGCGTGCAGGTTCAATCAAACTGGCGGAGGGAGAAGGGTAGGATGGTCTCTGGTGGTGCTGGTGGTGACTCTCGGCGAGCAGATGAGGCTGAAGCGGGAAGGCTGATCCCTGATCATGACTCTGAGAGACATGTGTAAAGGCAAAGCTGAGGAACGCTTGTGGGGCGGAGGAGGAGTAGTCGGAGACAATAGGGGTGTGACAGTGGTGAGCCCCGCTCTCGGTCTGGCCTTTTTGGCCAAGTGTTTGCCTCCATTTACAACTCATGCATTCGCTGCATGTGACTAAGACATGTTGGTGGTGGTTAATAACCACCTAAGGTTTCTTGCCTCGTACTAATGCGTTTACAGCAAAAGCGTGCATATGACATTCCGCCTTGGGTGAATCAGCAGAGGCATGCTCAAGGAAGGCCCCTGGCTTGGAGAGGTCCTGGACCTTTTGACGGTCGATAAGCGAGGAGCGGGGTTTTTGCTGACCGTGGCTGGCGGAATCATATCAGCGACTTCTGGCGACCGCCTCTCGTCCCTTTTATGAGGCGGGACCCCGTACTGACACTACCCTCGTCTCCTCCTCGTCCAGCGGATGAAGCGCTCGCGAACAAATTCCTGCGGAAAAGTTCACTATGGATCCGCACTGTGCGTCATCATCATCAGCAACCCAGGTGACTCGTCGTCCTGACATTCTGCATCCAGGAGCTGGCGGGGCGTACAAGCCCAGGTGGCACTGCAAGTCGTTGCCGACCCGCGCCGGTGATTTTTTGCCGGATTGACCGGCTATCCTTATCCTCCTCTGAGGCATCAGTAACTGGGCGTCAGAGCAGCCTAAATCATCCTCCAGGATCTTTTAACATCTTCTTGACCCTAACCGCTTTTGGGGGGTCATCAAAGAGGTCTTCAGACAATGGATTATCCCACATTGGTGGGTACAACGAGTTGACATTTGGGCTGCTTCATGTTGGACGGATGCTGATGATGCTGATGACGACCATTTGTTGCCGTGACTGGGAGGACGTGGAGGTAAGAAGACTGCTGGATGCCAGGTTGCATTAACCACTGAAGGACAGATTGGTGACGCTGTGTTCGTTACTGAGATTCACAGGGCCCTGACCCAGCAATGACAGCTGATGGTCCTGCAACTGACGATCCGCTGGCATGCGTGTTGTCCGGCCACACTGGAAGGAGCACCTTTCTTCTCTATCGTACCTCTACCTCGATGTGCTACCCCCCTCTTTGCTCGCTACCACCTTGAATTTCGCTCCATGTTCAGAAATATAAAAAATTGAGAAGGAAATGGAATAGTTTTGGAAAGTACTCTTATTAAAGAGAACCGGCAAATCACAGCTATTTCTCAAATCCCTCTTAATCAAAAACAAAATTGTCTTTTGGGGATTCAAATTTAACTGCAAGGTGTCTATCAACAAATCTGGGACTGGACAAAAGTGCAAATAATCACGTATCTGTTATGGTATTCGTATAATGATAGTATTTTTTGGCACCTTTCAATTCCCCTGTGTGACTATAAAATTGCTGTATTCAAATTTAATGCAAGCTGCCTCAATGAACAAAGCTGTAGTGCGCCAAAGTAAAAAAACACGTATCTATTATGTATTCGTATAATGACAAGATATTTTAGGCACCTCAATCACCTGTGGTGACAATAAAATTGCTGGTATTTCAAATTAAGTGCAACAGCCTCAATGGAACAAAGCTGAAGTGCGCCAAAGTCAAAAACCATATCAGTTAATGTATTCGGTATAATACAAGATATTTTTTGGCATCTTTCAATTCACCCTGTGGTGACTATAAACTTGCTGGATTCAAATTTAATGCAATGTGTCCTTATCACAAATCTGGACTGGGCAAAAGTGCAAAAAACACGTATCTGTTATGTATTCCCGTTTTTTATTTTTTAAATAAATACAAGTATTTTTTGCACCTTTCAATTCACCTGTGGTGACTATTAAAAGTGCTGGATTCAAATTAAGTGCAAGCTGCCTCATTGAACACATCTGTAGTGCGCCAAAGTCAAAAAACACGTATCTGTTATAAGTATTCGTATAATACAAGATATTTTTGGCACCTTTCAATCAACCTGTGGTGAGACTATAAAATTTCTTATGTTCATATTAAAGTGCAAGCTGGCCTCAATAACAAAGCAGTAGTGCTCCAAAGTCGAAAACACGTATTCTTTATGTAGCACTCTACGCGGCCAATTATTAGGTAAAACCTTTACCAACTGCTCAGATAACACTTAATTTCTAATCAGCCCACTCACAATGGCGCAACCTCAGTGCATTAGGAATGTAGACATGGTCAAGACAATCTCCTGCAGTTCAAACCGAACTCAGTATGGGAAGAAAGGTGATTGAGTGCCCTTTGAACGTGGCATGGATGTTGGTGCCAGAAGTCTGGTCTGAGTAGTTTCAGAACTGCTGAACTTCCTGGTAATTTCATACACGCACAACCATCTCTAGGGGTTTTACAGAGAATGGTCCGAAAAAGAAAAAACATCCAGGAGCGGCAGTCCCCTTGGGGCGGAATGCCTTGTTATGCCAGAGGTCCAAAGGAGAATGGCAAGACTGGTTCGAGCCTGATATAGAAGGCCAACAGTGCTCAAATAGCACCACGTTACAACCAAGTAGGCAGAATAGCATCTCTGAACGCACAGTACGGCGAACTTTGAGGCAGAGGGACTACAGCAGCAGAAGACCCACAACCGGGGTGCCGACTCCTTTCAGCTAAGAACAGGAAACTGAGCTGCCCAATTTGCCCAAGCTCATCGAAATTGGACCAGTAGACGATTGGAAAAACATTGAGCCTTGTCTGATGAGTCTCGATTTCGCTGCGACATTCGGATGTATGGCCAGAATTTGGCGTTCAACAACATGAAGCATTGGATCCATCCTGCCCTTGTATCAACGTTTCAGGCTGGTGGTGGTGGTGTCAGGTGTGGGGAATTATTTTCTTGGCACTCTTTGGGCCCTTGGTACCGAAATTGAGCACCGTTGTGCAACACCTTGTGAATCTATGCCACGAAGAATTGAGGCAGTTCTGAAGGCAAAAGAAAGGGGTCCAACCCGTTACTAGAGCATGGTTGTAACCTAATAAATTGGCCCCGGTGAGTGTATTCGCATAATACACAGATATTTTTGGCAACTTTCAATTCACCATGGTCGACTAAAAAAATCCTGGATTCAAATTTAAGTGCTAAGGTGTCTATCAACAGAATTGGACTGGTCCGAAAGTGCAAAAAACACGTATCTGTATGTATTCGTATAATACAATTTATTTTTGCCACCTTTCAATTCACACTGTGGTGACTATAAAATTGCTGTTTTCATCATGATTTAAGTGCAAGCTGGCCACAATGAACATAGCAGTAGTGCGCAAAGTCAAAAACACGTATCTGTTATGTATTTCGCATAATACAAGATATTTTTGGCACTTTCAATTCACCGTGGTGACTATAAAATTGCTTGGATTCAAATTAATGCAAGAGTCATATCAACAAAACCCCCCCCCCCCCCCCCTCTGGACTGGCAAAAGTGCAAAATACACGTATCTGTTATTGTATTCCGTATAGATACAAGATATTTTTGGCACCTTTACAAATTCACCTGTGGTGACCAATAAAAATTGCTGTTTTCAGATTGTAAGTGCAGGAGCTGCCCTCAGAGTGACAAAGCTGTAGTGCTCCAAAGGCAAAAAACATGTAATCTGTTTATGTATTCGTATAATAACAAGATATTTTTGGCACCTTCATATCACCTGTGGTGACTATAAAATTGCTGATTCAAATTTTTAAGTGCAAGGTGGATATAACAACAAAGGTGGAATGGGCAAAAATTGAAAATGAACACCTATCTGAAATGTATACTAAATAAAAGGGGAGTTTTTGCACTAAAAAGAGCCCTGCATTACTAGAAAAGAGGTATCCAATATAATTTCAGGCTCCCCAAAATATCCAGGAAATTTTCAATAGAAAACTGTTATAATAAAGCATTGCAGTGCAATGCACACTAAGATTGGGAACTTTATCCAGTATTCTTTTTAAAACTTGTCGGTTCGCCCCGGGGGCCCCCCCCCCCGCTTCCCCCTTTTACTTTTCAGCAGATGCTCCCTTTTAAAAATTTTCCAGCAACACATAAAAATTCCCCAAACTCAATCAACAAATTTGTAAGGATCACAGCTAAAAGAAAGGGTTTTTCCCTTTAAAAATAGAATAATTTTTACTGAGCGTTTGGACACACCAAGCGCACGTCCACTGCTATAACGCTGAGAGACACTGAGGGGTGAACAGAAGGGGTTTTCTTTTTAAAACGAAAGGTCATGTATTTTCCAGCCCAAACGCAAACCCTACACATCCCCGTCCCTGACGTCCACACACACCACCGCTCTATTCTTTAAACTGAATTTGCTGGGCCCCAAAAAGACAGGGAAACGCCGAAAAAGCCGGGTCTTAATAAGATGCAAGATTTTAACCTAAATTCGATGATCTAAAAAACCGATCACCATAAAACTGTCCCGATTTCAACTTTGTCGTAAAGTCGCTCAACACTACAGCACAAAAAAAGGGCAATAAGGGAAAAATAAAAAAAAAACCCTAATGAGTAAACTAATTGTAGCGGGGTTCTCAAAAAAATCCGTAAAAATTCCCCTTAAACCATTTTTTGACAACAAACCAAAAAAACCCCCAACTTAAGGGGTTTTCACCCCCCAAACAAAAATGTCCAACCGGGGCGGGAAATGTGCGGGTTTGAGGGATCCTTTGGGGGCCCATCGGGGCCAAAGGGGAATGAGGCGGGGGTCCCGAAGTGCAGGTCGGGGTTGACTTACGGGAAGGGAGCGGGCCCCGCAGGTGTGTTTTTAAAATTGGTACACATTTCATGTAGCTGGTGAACGTATGCACAGCCCCAGGAGGTAGCAGACACGTAGATGCCAGGTAACAGCGGGAAAAAGGCCAAGCAGCGGGAAATTTGGCCAGCGGTGCAGGGCAGGTGTTCAGCAGGTAAACGTGCAAATGAACGTATACAGAACGTATAACAGAGTCAGCAGCAGTACAGCAGCTAAGGGGTCTAGTGCCTGATGACAACAACAAACTGACGCTGACGGGGGGTTTCCCTTTAAAGAACCCAAAGGTTAAGGTCACGGGGCAGGCCAAGGTACTCGACTCTTTAAATGTGATGCGTGCCGCGGCTGCCCCTAGGGGAGCATGTGTCGCACAGGACCCCCTAGGAAGCAGAGCGGGAGGCTTTAGGAGTGGCAGAGCCAGGGGCATTTCGGGAAGAGCCCGGGGAAACCCGGGGATGTCCAGCAGCGGCCGGGACACAGGAACACGGGCCACGTCGGCCATAGCAGGGCCGCGGGGGAACCGGACATTATCCCCCCCCCCCTTTAAGCTCTCCCCTCCGGTAGCTGGGGACCCCCAAAACGGCTAGGGTAACACCCCTCCCCTACTCAGGAACCGTCACAAGGAGTGTCCAAGAGTCCCGGAAAACTACTTGGACCGGGAACGAACAGAAACAGTAGGGGAAAAGGGTTATGGGGGGGGAGCAGAGGTGTCTTTTCAACCAAAAACTTTTGCAGATCGAATCTTCCATGGGACAGCAAACAACCCCGGGGAAGAAACGGAGGGGAGGGGTTCTCCCGATTTGGGGGGGCTTGGAGGGATCGGAAAACAATGCTTTTCCCCATTTGGGTACTTCCCGTTCCCAATCCAGGGGTGGGCTGGAAACTGGAACCAGGAAGCCTGGCAAGACTGGAGCAGACAAAATGGGAGGACGTAGAAAGGAGTTCCTCTTGGGGGGGAAAATTTCCCAAATTTTTAGAAACAGGCTGGGTGCGGAACTGGACTGGCTCCTTCAGGATCTCCCGTTGATGGATAAAAACTTTAGTGGTTTTTCCAGAGGGGAAACAGGCAGGCAGAACTTCTCCAGTAGGGAAGAGGGAAATGAAGTTCTCGGAAGAGCCGGAGTCCAGAAGAGAAAGGAACTTTGGAACAGCACCAGACGAAAAACGTAGGGTGACTGGAGTGGTCAAACGGGGGCAGGCACACCATTATTCAGGGTAACTTCACCCCCAACACCATGGTTTCTGAGGTTTTTCGGGACACAGCTGGACGGACTGGGCAGTTCTTCAGGTAATGACGGGTACCACCGCAGTACAGGCACAGATTTAAGCTGCGTCGACGGGCACGTTCTTGTTTGGAGAGATGAGTGCGGTTCAATTCCATTGGCTCATCTTGGGGGAACGCAGGTGCCAGGCGAGGTTGACTCGGGGTTTCCGGTACAAAGCGCAGAGGCTTGCGAGGCCGGGTGGACACTGCCTGCTGGTGTGGCTCAAGATCCCTCTCAGCAAAACGGATGTCCATCCGGGTAGCAAGAGTGATGAGGTCGTCGAGGGTGGTAGGTAAGTCATGACCAGCCAACTCGTCCTTGATGCATCCATCGAGGCCCCCCCAGAAGGCAGCTATGAGGGCCTCGTTGTTCCAGGCAAGCTCGGAGGCCAGGGTATGGGAAATGGATGGCATACTGGCCCACAGTAGAATCGTCCTGACGGAACCGGAGTAGCGATGAAGCAGCAGATGTGTTGCGCCCAGGTGGCTCGAAGGTTTTCCTGAAGGCACTCAGGGACTCCTGAAGGTCTCCTGTCAGCGGATCCCTTCTCCAGAGGGGTGGACCCGGGCCGGGGCCCTCACCAAAGGGAGGCTAATGATAAAGGGCCCACCTTGGCAGGTCAGAAAGAACGGTGAGCCAACCCCTAAAAATGGATGGTGCCCGTTTAAGGAAGCCCAACACGAAAAGGGGGTCCTCCAGAAAAAGGGGGAAAAAGGAGAGGCAAGTGCGGGCTAGGACTGGAATGGCAGACGGAGGGGGAAACCCACAGCGAGGGCAGAGCAACTTAGGTCCAGCAGACAGACTTGTCCCAAACGGGTGGGTGAGCGCTGCAACTTTTTGGGAAAAATTGCTCAAGTGGATGCCCGATGGGACCCGGCTAGAGGTCAGGCAGAGTCACCCGGTGGGATCCAAATGTATGGTCAGTTCGTACGTAACATTCCAACCCGGGGGGCTGGAAACATCAGGTTGGGGGGTCAAGATGGTAGATGCCGCGGGGGTTAGGAATGCAGGTCTGGGTTGACGGACAGGGAAAGAGGTGTAAAAACACACCAGGTGTACGGTTTAAATATGCACATTTCAGGGAGGTAGCAACTCTGATGATGCAGGGGAACGCAGGGACAGGCCAAACAGGAATTGGGCCCGCAGGTGCAGCGGCAGGGGTTTAGAGGTAAACCTGTAAATGAACGATAGAGAACTATAACAAGTCGCAGCAGTCAGCCAAGGGGTCAAGCTCTAGTGCTGGAAGACAACAACGAACGACGCGATTTCTAAGTTCAACCCTTGGGGCAAATAAAAAAAAAGATGAAAGGCAAAAAAGACACCAATGAAATATCCACCCAACGGAAAAGTACCCAATGGAAAAGATATTTCAATAAAATTTAAGTTAAATTTTATTGAAATATTTTCACAAATAAACAAGGGTTGATGGACCAAAAAAATTTTACTAAATTTAAAATACAAGTGTCACGAAAAACACTTCTGAAAGACAGGTAGGGAAAAGTATTGATAAGTTATTCCCCATAAAGTGAACATGCAGTTTTAAAAAAAAATGGGGCTTGCCAGGGGGCCCAAAAATTTGGGTCGTTAAAAAATTATTGAAAAAAATAAATGGAGCAAACCACGACCTTCCCTAACAAAGTTGGACGGCATACTCCCTGGAAGGGATCCAAGGAATTTCAATGGGACAGAACCCTGGACTATTGTCCATCCCCCAAAAGACAATCTTTTTGGGGTCTTTATAAAAACAATTATTGTTTTTTGGGGGGGGGGGGGGGAGATAATAAAAAAAAAACATTTTTTTAATCTTGCGCAGTATAAACTGTTTATCTTTTTTTTACAAAATAATCTATATCTATATTGCTGCATTCTAAGACTTCTAACATTTCTTTTTTTCCCAGTGGGACTGTATGGGAGCTTGATTGTTGTGGGGCCGCTTTTGGTTTTTACTGGCTTCATACTGGGGCACATAAGGCTTGTTGATGGTTTACACTAGTACATGCCATCATTTTATGGTCTGTGGGGTCCAACTTCTGGGATCTCCATTGATCCTTAGTATGAAAGAGGTGCAGCCATCCTAAGTTTTCCTGCATAGTGGAGATCCTGACCACACACCTTCACAGGGAATCGCAATCCAATATCAGCCGCACACTACTAACACTAAACAACATAGGCACATACTGTAGGAATTTTTGAAAAAGCATTTCTGCTACTTAGGATACATGAAAAAATTTTAAGGTTCTTATTTAACATTTTTGATCAAAACTGCCTAAGCCCACCTCCCAATCAGCAAGGGGACCACAATACAGATGGGAACCTACACTGATGTTACTTCTCTTGGTGCCTGCTCAGACCTCCACATTTCAGGGAGAGAAGGTTCCGGCTGAAAGCTACTCTGTATTGATTTAAAGAGAACTTGTCACATATTGCCCCCCTGGCTGAGGACAGAACAAGGTAGTGTCAGACCTGCTGTTTCCAGGCTGTGTCCCTTATTCTGTAAGGATGCTGTAGTTTTCTTTGTATTTAATGCTCAAATTCTGCAGTTTTCAGCCAAAAGAGTTTCGAAGAGTCCTTCAGGTGTCATTTTTTTTTCAAACCCTGCCCACCTGAGGCTAGCCCCGCCCACCTCAACTGACAAACCTATTACTTTGAATAGGTAGAAACATGAGAATTACTGTCAGTGGGCAGAGCTAGCCTTTGGTGGGTGGAGCTAACACCTACTCATGAATAAGATTTGAGGGGTAAATGCTCTAAAACTGCTGCTTCTTACAGAATAAGGGGCACGGTGCTGGGAACAGCAGGTCTGACACTAGCTTGTGCTGCCCTCAGAAAGGGGGGCACAACCTATGTGACAGGTTCCCTTTAAAAGCCCGTGCAGGTGGACGGAGTGCAAAAAACCAACGAGGGGGCAGCCACTGGCCTGTACAAACAGTCTAGAAAACAATATTTGGTTCAACACATCCCAAAAATAACTTTTTGGGAAAAAATGAGCATAGGTGCACACTGATGTGGCAGTAACATACAAACACAATTCAATCTACTATGTTAGCAGGGTGCGGCTGATATTGGATTGTGTTTGTAGGTGCCACATCAGTGTGCACCTATGCTCATTTTTTCCCAAAAAGTTATTTTTGGGATGTGTAGAACCAAATATTGTTTTCACAGGGAATCACAGCTGACTCTATTTATCTGTCCAGGACACTGCTATGCGTAGAATGAAGCTCAACCACTTATCTATTCCGTTTTTTAGTCTTTGTGAGGGGCCCAGAAATTAGCTCAAGCAATCCTAAAGTTTGGGCATTTCCTAGCAAAGATTCATCACTTTATGAGTTAAGTACCTCCCATTGACTTATATGTGTAACAAAGTTTAATTTCATGGTGAAACCATGACTTTCTGTGTTTATCTACTTTTATCTCACAACAAAGACCATTGACATCATGGCGCATCAGCTGTCAAATTTTGCTTTGCTCCATCTGAACTACGTTACTATATAATGTACTTTATGGTGACAGACATTAGAAGAAGACCTCATCAGACGGTTCCTTGCACATATAGGAGGCAATGAATGAGAAGCCAACAACCAACCACCACTGTAGAAGAGAGGATGTGGTAAAGCGCTAGTCTGATTACTGTCACTATAGTTCATGGAGAAGCTGTTCTATAGTTCACCTGGTGTCGATAAGATGCCTGATTACCATACCAGTCCTCTAGGGACAACCTTATGGGACTTAGGGCACTGGCCATAAACATTGCTGCGTTGTAGACTGGATCGAACATTTCATGGGACAGGTCATTCCAGGGACCCTTAACACATTCCAGCCAAGAGCAGTTGTGGAGAGGTGTCCCATACATCATATCATGAAGTTTATCCTTCCCTCTGTCCCCCGATAGGCAATGATATGTTGTCATCCACAAATTCTGAGCAATAAATCTTTAGGATATTTTAAAGGATAAAAACCATCAGTAAACTGTTTGAATTCAGAGGTTACCACTGACCGAGGCTCCAGAGACAAGCTGCCATTGAAGATCTCTGGATACTTCTCTATGAGAACGATGTTTGGGGACCCGGTAGGAGTCAGGATCAGGGTCACTTTCTTGAGCCAATCACTTAGTTGGGAATCAAATATGAGATCCTGATAATTTCCACAAAGGATAACAACCTGGACCGACTGTTCTTGAAGAACTACTTGATAATCTTTGTCTCTTGTCTCCGGTGTTTTAATACATTCCTTATATATAAAAGCCACACAGATGTGATGTCCATCCAGAAATTGTCTTAATAACTCTGATTCCCTTATTCCGCTCTCATCTCCTGATGTAATGATTCCAACCCAAGTCCACCCAAAGTGTTTGAGAAGTTCATGCAAGCGGGCGACTGTCTCATGATCGTTCTGAATTGTCCGGAAAAAGGTCGGGAATTGTTGCCGGCTACTAAAAAAAGAGTCGGTGGTTCCATAACTGATCTATGAGTGGGGATCAACAATAACCATGAGTAAGACCACGTGTTCAAAACGCGTTGGTTAGGCTACTCTATCTTCGCATACCCTGTTTGCCCTGAGACAGCTTTTTTGTATATTTTTGTTTTTTACGGCTTGGTTTAAAATTTCTACTTTTTGTACCACAAGACTAGTGCGGATATCTATCTATTCTTCTATCAAGTGGCTGTTACGTCCTGCACAGCAACGGTGAACTCTATATTACATCTTACTTGCATATATCAACAATAACATATCAGCTATCTGCATTGGGATTACATTTCTGAGGGCAGATTATGAGATTCATAATAAGGTCATAGCAAACTGAAGGCCATAGAGGCAAATAGATGGGTGAAGTTGGGCCGGGCCACCACAAAAAATTGCATGTCTCTGCCACTAGAGTGGTTGTTAGGTCACTAGGTCACTCCTTGGAGGTGCGTGTCACTGAGGTGCCTGGTCTCGGTGTGGTAAGCCAGCAGTTTGGCATTAGTAACCACAGGTTACTGACACTTAGTAGCTTTAGTATAGCTGCTGGGCTAACTTACTAGAAGGCCGAAGTAATGGGTAGGAGACCATTCCCATGCTTCCAGAACAGGTCCTCCTAGGTCTATAAAGCATGTTGCTGCATACATTGGGGGCTGTGGTTCCCAAGGCTGAAGTAGAAGTGACAGTAAGAGCTGAGGAGAGGACTTGTGCTATGAGGCTGAAGTAAAGCAGGGATAGCTGACCTCAGGAACCTTGAACCAGTACAGGTTGGTGAGAGCATTTGACTGCTAAGTATGGTGCTGGGCAGTAGGCTCAGGTCATAGTGAGAGAGGCCATCACTGTGTTAGTGGCCAGATGGCCTAGGATCTATGTTTTCTTGTGCTTTGATAGCTAAGATCTGGCTGAGGCCACTTTTGAAACGTCCCCTGTGTCAGAGTGACATGTGTTGATTGTGCCATATCACTCTTACCAAAGTGCTAAGTGACCCCGGGGCTGTCCAACATGGTGGCTGAACATGATCAAAGTCCTACAAAGTTTATGGTCTATCACCATGAAGTACTGAAAAGAGCTTTTTGGCATGAAGGACTTTTCAAGTTGTGTCATCAGTTGGACACAATTGGTCTAATAGAGAGGCTATGTATGAGCCAGTAACTAGAAATGAGCCAACTAGGAATAGAAAAGCAAAAATATCACTGATGTAGAACACCCACAGCCTGAACAGGAAGAGGAAACTTGAATCTGTAGATCCACCCAAAGTCTGAACAGGAAGTGGAAACCTGAGGTTGTAGAACCACCCACAGTCTGAACAGGAAGTAGAAGCCTGAGGTTGAAGAACCACCCACATACTGAACAGGAAGCAGAAGCATGAAGCTGTAACACCAGCCACAGCTTGAACAGGAAGAGGAAACCTGAATCTGTAGATCCACCCAAAGTCTGAACAGGAAGTGGAAACCTGAGGTTGAAGAAACACCCACATACTGAACAGGAAGTAGGAGTATGAAGCTGTACAACCACCCACAGCCTGAACAGGAAGAGGGAACCTGAATCTGTAGCTCCGCCCACAGTCTGAACAGGAAGTGGAAACCTGAGGTTGTAGAACCACCCACAGACTGAACAGTAAATAAGCCAGAAGCTGTAGAACCGCCCACAGCCTGAACAGGAAATAGAAGCCTGAGGTTGTAAAACCACCCACAGCCTGAACAGAAATTGGGCCCCATTATCACCACTATATAGTGACTAATACCACCATAATGTTATTGACAAAACCAGTAAAACAAGACCAATATTACCAATAACAACAATATACAAGAAGCAAATAATACCCCACATATCAATGCCATTTAGTGACTAATACAATTATATTGTTACAGACCAAAACAATATATCAATAACAACAAATACGAGGTACAAATAATACCACCATATCATCCACACATAACACTACCATAAAGAGACTGAATAAAACTATCATACTGTAACTGGATATAAACCATTACACTAAGACCACTATTATCCACAGACATATAGTGGTAGCCCAGTGTACACAGGTCTGCAGTGTTATTACCTCATAGTGACCATATAGTGGTAGAAACGTTTCACAGGCTCTGCAGACTGTATATTACCTCCGTACAGTGACCATATAGTGGTAGACACCAGTGTACACAGGCTCTGCAGACTGTATATTACCTCCATACAATGACCATATAGTGGTAAGTACCAGTGTACACAGGATCTGAAGACTGCATATTACCTCCATACAGTCAGGGCCGCTGTACAGGGGCTACAGCCGGTATTCCTGTACGGGGCCCGGTGGAATAAGGGGGCCCGCTGCAAGCAGGCCCCCCTTATTCCTCATGTTAGAGTGGGGCCCGGCGGCGCAGCTGCCAAACCAGGCTTGGACTGGCCCACAGTGTGGGCCCTGAGCTCCTGTGGGCCCCAGAGGGAGTGCTGCCACTCCCCGGGGCCCAACCGCCGCATCCGGTCTCTGCACGCCCGGGCCCTGTGTCCTGAGCGCTCAGAGACCAGGCCCGGGAGTCGGGGACTAATTTCCTCCACTCCCAGGGCTGCGAGGTGTCAGCGGAGCACAGCGCCGCTAGCGCTCTGCTCCGCTGATCGCCCTGGCAGGTGTAAGGTGTTAGGCCTTAACCCTGCCAGGCGCCGGCCCCTACTGCTGACATTGGTGCGCAGTGACGTCACATCACCGCGCCGCCTATGCAGGGCGCCGGTAGAAGCAGGCGGGAAGCGTCCGGGAGTGGGAGCAAGAGCGAGGTAAGTGGTTGTTTTGCTTTTTTTTTATATATATATAAAGAAGTGGGCCCCAGCTACCTGACTCTAAAGGAGGCCCTGGCTACCTAACTCTAAAGAGGGCCATGGCTACCTAACTCTAAAGGGGGCCCCGACTACCTAACTCTAAAGGGGGCCCTGACTACCTAACTCTACGGGGGCACGGGCTACCTGACACTAAAGGGGGCCCTGACTCCCTAACTCTACGGGGGCACTGGCTACCTGACTCTAAAGGGGGCCCTGACTACTAATCTTAAAGGGGGCCCTGGCTACCTAACTCTAAGGGGGCCTGACTACCTAACTCTAAAGGGTGCCTGACTACCTAACTAAAGGGGCCCTGACTACTGACTATAAACGGGGCCTGACTACCTAACTCTAAGAGGGCCTGGCTACCTAACTCTAAAGGGGGCCTGGCTACGAGCTCTAAAGGGGGCCTGACCTACTAACTCTAAAGGGGCCTGACTACTGACTCTAAAGGGGGCCCTGACTACCTAACTCTAAAGGGGCCCTGGCTACCTAACTCTAAAGGGGCCCCTGGCTACCTAACTCAAAAGGGGGCCCTGACTACCTGACTCTAAAGGGGGCCCTGGCTACCTGTCTCTAAAGGGGGCCCTGACTACCTGACACTAAAGGGGCCCTGACTCTACCTAAACATAAAGGGGGCCCTGAATCTACCTAAACATAAGGGGGCCCTGACTCTACCTAAACATAAAGGGGCCCTGGCTACCTAAACATAAACGGGGCCCTGGCCACCTACAGACTAAAGGGAGCCCTGGCCACCTACAAACTAAATGGGGTCCTGGCCACCTACAAACTAAAGGGGGCCCTGACTACCTACAAACTAAAGGGGGCCCTGACTGCCTACAAACTAAAGGGGACTCTACCTGCACACTAGATAAAGGAGGCCCGACTTCCTGCACACTACCTAAAGGAGGCCCCTAACTACCTGTATACTACCTGAAGGAGACCCTAACTGCCTGTATACTACCTAAAGGGGGACCTAACTGCCTGTATACTACCTAAAGGGAAGCCCTAACTGCCGGTATACTACCTAAGGGAGGCCCTTACTGCCTGTATACTACCTAAAGGGGGTCCCTAACTGCTTGCAGCCTATATAAAGGGGGCCCTAACTACCTACAGCTTACCTAACTGGGAGCAACCACCTACCTACAGCCTACCTAACTGGGGTCCACCAACCTAACTGTAGCCTATCAACTGGCCTAACTGGGGCCTGCTTATCTACCTGGGGGCTATTTACCTACCACCCATGGCTAGGTACCCACCAACCTACCGGGGGCTGGCCTACCAACTTATCCAGTGGGGGTCTACCTACCTAAATAGGGCCTATCTAGTTACGTGGGGCCTTGCACATTTGCCAAACTACCTAGGGTCTTGTCTACCTACCTGGTAATGTAATTGTGAGGGGAGCAGCCCACAGTTGTAGCATAATCTCCAGGGATCAGTTCTCTCCCCACCCTCCAACCCCTTAGGATACTAGACCTCTAAGTTATGGCTTGTACCCGCACTCCCACCCTTGGGAAGTTTGTACAGAGGTGGGAATAGGTAAAGAAATGCTGGAAAATTGAGGATTCTAAGATATTTGTGTGTAATTTCTGCAGGGATGAGTGGTGACCAGGACAAGTCATCATGGCGGTGTGGAACGGATGGAGAAGAGAAGGGAAAAAGAATGACTCAAGAGAAGAGAACGACTCATCAAATAGGACGTCTCCGGTGAGTCCCTGGAGGTCAGGGGTTATTTTACTTCTATACTGGATTAGTGCTGTATTCACTGTAATGTGATGTGACCCGAGCTGGTGTCTGACCTCTATGTAGTTTCAATATGGTAGTGTTGTAGGTTATATCGGTGTGGGTATAGTGGCAGCGCACACGTGTCCCTGATTGTAAAAGAGGGAACACCTCACCCTGTGATAGGAGTTACACTTTTACTTTCTTGCTAGTGTTTATTTTAGAAGGTGGTGAGGTGCGTGACCAAGGGAAACGTGGAGGGATATTGTATGTGGGCTGGTGGGGGATATGGATGGAGCTACTTAGCTGTGTGTCTATGATATGTGAGACAGACAGATGTATGAGACAGACAGATGTGTGAGACAGACAGACAGATGTGTGACAAGGGAGATGTCCTATCGCAGTACATTGGGCCCCAATGAAACATCTATTATAGGAACCCCCACATGCCATGCAGCAGTTATGATACTGGTGTCTGTCTATACAGTAGAAGTTGTCTTTGGGACCTCTCTGGTACCAGAGCCTTAGTGTTATTGCAGATTTTGCTCTTTTACAATGTTGCAAAATTGACCTTATTTGTATGATGTTCATGAACCAAGCAGATGGTCAAATGTGACAAATGATTCCACAATAACTCCTACAGTAGCTATATAATACAGGTGGAGCTAAACAATTTCCGTGTCAATGTAAAATAACAACCATATACCAGGAGATGGCCTCGACACAGCTGCCTGACCAAGGGGTTACACTCTGCTCGAAAACGAAGATCTCCATCTTAAAGGGGTTGTATCATTACATTTAATGGTTTTTAGAATAAGGGGACAGTGAAAACAAGCAACTTTGCAATTGGATGTCATTTGCAAAGCTGTCTTGTTTTCAGAGGATCCCTTATCTTCGTTCTGTGTAAACGCTGTTCCTTAGTGCAGGTGGGATTCCTCCTCCTTTCTTTTCATTGTCTGCCATCTCCACTAATTTACATTCTGTCTGGCCTCCGGTCGTATTCACGGGAGCACGCATTCCTGCCTCTCTCACTCAGAATAAAGTGCCAGCAACATTTCACTCTGCACAGCCAGCAGCTCCCCAATAACACTACAGCTGCTTCTACAATTAGAAAACAGCAGAATTGTGCTCAGTGCCTAATACTCCTGCGTGTAAAATAGGAAGGAGACAGATCTGTGCTGCTCTGGATGAGTTCATAGAAGAATGGATTCAACTGTAACAAACCTCCAGCTATGAGAGGAGAAGAGATCAGTGCTCTGAGTTCATAGCAGACTGTCTAGACTGAATGCAGGGCTGTGGTATCTAAACAGCTCATACAAAATAATACTGCATAGGGAGAGGGACGACACAGGAACATGTGGACTCAGACAGAGGGGGGGGCACACTGACTCGGGGAGCGAGCATGAACAGTGAAGGGGGGATGATGTCACCCCTTTCAGTTAAGAAACACCCAGCTGGGAGGGGAAGAAATGCCCCTGGATTTGAAGAGCTGAGAAGCTGAAAGTATAATGAAACACACAAACTGATGAAGCGATAAATCCTCTTTAAGTTTTTCCATCATGGCCCAAGGATCCAGAAGAAAGAGCAGATCCTGGTTTTCCAAGGCACAACAATCATCCAGTGTACTCTGCCCTCTTAAAAAGAGAAAAAAATAACTTCCTCTGATGAGCCTATGCACAGATTAAGCACCCTTCTGTTTTTCAGCCCAGCTGTTCTAAGAGTGTCCCTGAATACAAGGAAGAGCGGTGGATGAGATCATGCCCTTTTTGTTTTCTCTGTCATATGCTAAATCTGAGAGATGAGGCAGGTCTGATTAGCTGACTAGGCTACACAACCTGTGTTCATTTTGAGAGAAGTGATTAATTGCTACCCTTTCCACAAAGTCCTCTAAAGTTGGCAGCATGGCGCAGAGTATATTGTCTGTCTGAGAGATTATGTCTAGTAACCTGCTAATGTTCTGTATTCAGTTAGAATCTTGTTATAGTATATATTGATTACCAGTGTGTTTATTTTGAGTTTTTTTTGATATCTCAAATTTTGTTAGTGCTGTTATTTTGGTTTAGTGCCATTTTTGCAGAAGCTCAGTCTTGTTTTTATTTTTATTTTTACCCTGGGTCCTCAAGTCCTCTTTTTTATGTCAGGGTCAATTGCAGTTTAGACACATTGTTAAAGATAGTTTTTAAGGACAGTGAAGGGTCAGTATAATCCTGAGTGAAGGTTGGTGTTAGGGATAGAACTAGGGAAAGATTCAGGGAGAGTTACCTAGTCAGTTGCAGTTTAGGGACATTTTTAGGGATAGTTCTTAAGTAGTGTTGAGCAACTACGTTGGCCATCGACATCGGTCGATGGTCGATAGCCGACCATCATCGACAAGATATTCGATGGTCGATGAAAGTTTATGATCGATACCTTTAAAAGGGTCTAGGGGAGACAAAACACCTTAAATTTTTACACCCAAAGGGGGCCCTGAAGAAGTTTGAATTAACACCCCACAACAGTAAAATGGATATGTGCTACATCTTAGGCAACAAACTTGGGGTTTTTAAAAAAGCCACAAAAAAAAAACCCCCCACAGCCCCAATCACTGCCCCCTGTTTTTGTACCACAGCATGACCCCAAAAAACCGCATACCCAAAAAATTAAAATCCCCAGAAGGCAGTATAAATTTGAACCATCTTTTTTCCCTTGAACTGGACTTGAAATCCCTGCCCCGGGAACGCAGCAAGCCCCAAACCTGCCATAAACCCCAATTAAAAAGTCCCAAAAAAAGGGAGTTTTTTAAAAACCCCCAAATTTTAGTTTCACGGGCCCATAGACTACCCTGCCCTGGGCCACACATAAACCCCCAAACCTGAAAGACCCCAATTAAAAAGTCCCAAAAAGGGAGCCCTTTCAATCCCCTTTTTTATTTTCACGGCATTGACTAAACCCTGCCCTGGGGCCACACAGGGGCCCCCAAACCTGAAATCCCCCCAAGTTTAAAAAAGGGTCCCGGGGGAAAAGGGAGTCTTTCAACCACCTTTTTAATTTTAAACGGGAAACATTGACTATACCTTTCCCGGGGCCACACATGACCCCAAACCTGCATGCCCCCAGTTTAAAAATCCCGGGAAAAGGATCTTTCAACCACCAAATTTTAAATTTCACTGGCCCATTGATTATACCGGGGCCCCCCTGGGGCCACAGAAACCCCCCCCAAACCGGGCATGCCCCCCAATTTAAAAAAAGTCCCCGGGAAAAAGGATTCTTTAAACCACCTTTTTATTTTAAAACTGGACATAACTAATCCCTGCCCCGGGGCCACACCCATGACCCCCCAAACCCTTCATAAACCCCCAGTTTAAAAAAGGGTCCCGGGAAAAAGGATCTTTAAACCCAAACCTTTTTTGGGTTTTCACTGGACATTGACTTCCCTGTCCGGGGCCAACAGCATGAGCCCCAAACCTGCATGCCCCCAGATTAAAAAGTGCTGGAAAAAGGATTTTCAACCACCTTTTTAGTTTCACTGACATTGAAATACCTGTCCGGGGCCCAAAAATGAGCCCCAAACCCATGACCCCCAGATTAAAAAATGCCGGGAAAAAGGGGGCCCCTTTTGAACCACCTTTTTAAATTCACTGGACATAGACAACCCCCTGTCCCGGGGCCACACATAAACCCCAAAACCCGCAGACCCCAGAAAAAAAAAATTTCCCGGGGGAAAAAGGAGTTTTTCAACCACCTTTTTTATTTTCACGGGAACAAATACTGCCCTTTGCCCTTTGGTAGCGCTTGCCCCCGTATGTGGCGGCCCCAATTGAGCTTAAATTTGGAAAATTTACTGGGGGTTAACGCTCCTGCCCCCAAACCCGGGTCCCCTTTTTTCTTGGCTTTCCCTTTTTCTCATTTTACTCAACGTGCTGGGGGAAAAATTTCTCTTTTACTTTGTTCTCTGCCCGGGTGCTCCAAACCCCCATGTCCTCTAAATAACCTACATCTGGTCAATTTTTTCCGGGTTACCTCCATTGTAAAAATTCCCAAGGAATTTTTTTTTTTAACCACTTTTTTGTACATGAAATTTTTTATTTTTTTTAAATTTCTAGAAAAAAAACATTTTTATAATAGGGGGAATCCCACCATGCCCCTTTTGTTTCTTTTTTTTAATTTTTTTAAAGGGGTTTGTCTCAATACGGGGATTGATAGCTATGTTAAAAAACTTGCAAAAACTAGCCCAATTTTGAAATATGTGTCCATTAACAGTTTTCCCAAACCAAATTCCTTTTTTCTGACGGGCCCCACCCCCCTAGAGCCACTTTTGACAATTGTGAAGAAAAAAATTTGCCTGTTGGGAAAACAACATTTTTTTAAAAAAAGGACCTGTAGTATAGCTGCATGTCACAGCAAAATCCCCCAAAAAATTTCCAAAGCATGAACCCTTGGGGCCATTTTGGGGACAATTGTAAACAAATGCCCTGTTGAAAAAACTTTTTTTTTTAAAATGGCCCTTTTAAAGTATTGCTGCTTTTTCAAAGCAGGCATGCCCCAAAAAAATTTAATAAAAATACTTCTCACCACTGAAAAAAATTGGGGGGGAAAATCCAATTTTTTTTTTAGAACCAAATTTCCCTTTTCCCAAAGGCCCCATTATTATTGCTGTATCCACAGCAAAAAGGCCCCCAAAAAAAAATTAAAAATAACTTTTTCAGCCACTTTTAAAAATTTGGGTGGGGGAGAAAGGCCATTTTAAAAACCACATTTCTTTTCCCAAAAAGGACCAAATATAGTTTGTATCTCACAGCAAAAAGACCTCAAAACCATTGACAATACAAAAACTTCTAAAGAAAAGTAGAAAATTTGGAATAGGGTTTTTTGCATAAAACCCTTTGGGCTGTCTTTTACAGTCTTTTTCCCCGCAAAACCAAAAAATTTAACTTTGGGAAAAGAGAATAAAAATTGCAGTAAAAATGATCATTTTAAAAAAAATTTCAAGGGGCCCTTTTCTGTTTTGAAGAGGAATTTTGGAAGTAAAACCGGGGCAACTAATGGGTTGACCTGGGGAAATTGGGGCCACAACATCATCAAGACCCCTTTTGCCTGATTCATCTTGATGAAAGTCAAACACCCCACATTATGGGGGAAAAAGCCGGTTTGGTTTGTCTGAAATTGACTCCTCCACTGTGCTGAAGGTCCGCTCAAAATATAAACGCTGGCTGCGGGGGAAAAAAGGCTCGGGGCCCCATTCGTCCTTTTTGGGATACCCAAAGTCAAATTGGGTCCGAAACCCCAAACAAAAACTCGGTGTTGAGACGCAGATATATGGGCCCCAAATATCTTAAGCTGGCCCTCTTTTGTGTTGGGGGGTGTGCCCTGCATTGCTTTCCCTTGGTAGGGGGTAAATAAAGTTTCCCAAGATCACCCATTAGGCTTCTGCCCCTTCCCCCTGCTGCCGTCCGGCTACTGGCACTCAAATTTGCGTCACGCCCCGCGGGATGTTGTTCCCCCCCTTTGAAAATTTGAAGAACGGGGAACAACGCAACAATGTCCCAGTTGATCAATAAACAAGGCTCCATTTTCCCTTCTTTTTAAACTCTCTTTTTGGGTGGGGGGAAGGGAAAGTCTGATTTTTTGTTTTGTCCGGGATCCGGGAGGGGGGCCCCCCCGTTAACGGGTTGTTATTTTAAAGGCCTTAATGCGAGGATCGTTGGGGGGAAATGGGGGCCATCCAAGCACTCATGTGAAAAAGGAGCCTTGCTTTCCCAACCCCTCTGGTCAAAGGGGCACAAACCCAAATTTAAATTTTCCTCACCCCCTCCTCCCCCCCAAAAAATTCCCGCCCCCAAACCCCTCTTTCCAAGGCGGGGGACTGGGAAAACGCCCGGTTTCCGGGAAATACCACCTCCTCCTAGCCCCTCCGCTGCCTCCGGCACAGCTTCAACACAGCCCTGACTTGCCTGAATGATGCACCCTGAGAGCTGATGCCCCATTTTGGGCACTGGGCCCGGACCCCGAACCACTGCCAATGACACCGTTTAAATTGTGAAACTGTCGGCCCTTGGGGTTTTGACGGAGAAAAAAGGTCCGTGTCTGAAACTGTGTCCGTTTTTCCCTCCTCCGCCCGCTGGCGGGCCCCTGTTGTTTCAGATTTGTCCAACGATCTTTGCCAAAACTAAGATCACCACAATGCTCATGGCGAAAAGGGGGCTTTTGCCCGGCACTGACCATTTTGGTGGGTTTTTTTCCCAAAACGGGAAAGGGAAGGGTGCAGAGCTCTTTCACCCCCCTTCCACTTTCGGTGGCTCAAAAACCCTGAGGTCCGCACCCTGCTTTCGGGCCATGGGGCACGTCGTACTTTTTTAAAAGGGCCCATTTCGCGCGGCCAAAAACGCTGGGAGCATTTTGGGGGGTTTAAATTTCCACGTGTGCCACGTCAACAATGAGAGGGTTGACGGGGAGGCCAGCTGACCGCAACGCAGCCGGGGGGGGAAAAAAAGGGCGGGGTGCAACGGGGGGAAAGGCAAACTTAGACTTCGAGCCTTCCTCAGCACAGCCAACCCGGGAACCTTTAGAAAAACCCTGGACGACAAGGTTCATGACATGTCCCAGGCAAGGGATGGCCCAGCCTCCCCGATCAAAGGGGGGCCAGCCAAAATTTCGCCCGTCATCCACACCACCTTGCCTGGCACAAGGTTTTTTGGCCCCCCAGCCACGCCCGGCCCTGGGTTTGCGGAGAGCCCCCAAACACTCCTGACCTTTGTGTGTACGGTCCCCCAAGACAGTTTAATTTTTCAACACGCCTTTTTTTCCCTGGTTTCCTTCTTTTTTTGAAGAGGGGCCCCCCTCCGGGGCCTGAGAGCCCCCCCCCCAAATCCCCCCCAGAGACATCCCCCCAAAAGGCTCACCCAGGGGCTTCACCAGAGATATAGGGGCCTTTGGGCCTTGTTTTCCCAAAGTCATTGTGTCCGGGTGGTCAGAGGGCCCTTTTTTCCGGCCACAGAGCAGAAAATTGCGCTTGAAATTTTAGAGGGAAAACGTGGCTGGCCAGGACAGGCACGGTTTTTTCCCTGGCAAAAAAAGGGCCTTTCGGCATCTGGTATTGGGGGCAGGCAAGGGCCTGACGTGGCGGAACCCCCCTCTGTGTCCCCCAAACCCCGACGGGGAAAGGGGAACATTTTTCCAAAAGGCCCAAAAACCTGGCAATTTTCGATATTTTAGGCTTTTTGGGTTTGGGGTGGTTTTTGGGGGAAAGGTTTCTTTCTGCCAAACCAAAAACCTTAAGACAGAAGGCGGCTCTAGGGCTGGCGCTTAAAAGGTTTTGCAGGGCATCAAACGGCGGGGGGAAGAAGGGTAGGAAGGGTTTCCCCTGGGGGGTGCTGGTGGTACTCGGGCAAAGGTGGGGGCTGAAGCGGAGGCTGACCCCCGTCATGACTCTTTAAGAAAATGGGCCGCTGAAGGGCCCCTTTTGGGGGTTGGGGAGGAGGGGGCGGGGACAGAGGGTGTGACAGGGGGTTGGGGGGCCCCCGTTGGTCCTGGCCCTTTTTTGGGCCAAAATGTTGCCTCCATTTCAACTCATGCAAAACGCTGCATGTTACTAACCTGTTGGTGGTGGTTAACCACCAAAAGGTTTTTTTGCCTTTTACTTTTGCTTTATGGCAAAGGCGGCATATGAAAAATCGTTGGGTGAATCAGAGGGTTTCTCAAAGAAGGGCCCCGGCATGAGGGGTCCCCCGGACCTTTTTTTTAAAGGCGAAAAACCCCCGGGACGGGGGTTTTCCTACCGGGGGCGGCGGAATCATATCAGGGGGACTTCTGCGACCGCCCCCCCCCTCCCCTTTTTGGGGGGGGACCCGTATTGACAAAACCCCATCATCTTCCCCCTCGTCCCCTTTTTTGAAACCTCGCAAGCAAAAATTTTGCCCGAAAAGCCCCCTTGGAACCCAAAATTTTCCCTCATCATCATATTTAACACAGGGGGACTTCTTTGTCCTGAAAATTCTGCATCCAGGAGCTCGGGCTACAACAAAAAGGGGCTGCAAGGGGTTGCCGACCGCCCGGGATTTTTGGCCGATTGACCGGCTTCCTTCTCTTCCTCTATGGCATTTAAACTTTGGGGGTCAGAGGGAGAGAAAAACATCCTCTTTGGGCCCCTTTTTTCTTTTAACCCTTCCCCTTCTGACCCCAACCGCATTTTTTGGGCATCAAAGAGGTCTTTTAGAAAATGGATTATCCACATGGGGGGTACACGATTTTACATTTGGGCGCTTTTAGTTGACAGAAGCGGTTATTTTTTTATGCCCCAAATTTGTGGCCGTGACTGGAAGGGGTTAAAAGGTAAGACTGCTGGGTGGGAGGGTTGGGATTAACCACTGAAGGACAGATTGGCATGCTGTTTTTACGAATTTCACAGGGGCCCCGACCCACATGACAGGCCTGACGGTCCTGCAAATGACGGGTCCGCTGGCCCAAACAGTTTGTCCCCCCACTTTGGGAAGGGGCACCTTTTCCTCGTACCCTACCCTTTCCCTGTCCAAACCCCCCTCTTTTCTCCCCCTTACCACCTGAATTCCCCTCCATGTTCAGAAATAAAAAAAAATTTTAGAAGGTAATGGAAGAGTTTTTGGAAAGTCCCCTTAATTTAAAGACCCGGGAAAACACAGTTATTTTTCCCAAAACCCTCTAAACAAAACAAAATTTCTTTGGGTTTAAATTTTAAAATTTCAAAGTAAAAATCTATCAAAAAAGCTTTAAATGACCAAAAGTGAAAAAAACACCTTTCTGAAATGTTAAAACGGTATTTTAAAAGGGAATTTTTTACCTTAAACAATTTTAAACCCGTGGTAACACAAAAAATTGCTGGATTCAAATTTAACTGCAAGGTGGCTCTATCAACAAATCTGGGCGGGCAAAAATTTCAAAAAACACGTATCTGTAAAAGTTTTTCGGAGCAAAAAAGGTATTTTTTTGGGTCCTTTCAAATTACCTGTGGTTGGGTACAAAAAATGCTGTATTCCACATTTTAAATCAAGGGCCCAAAGAACAAAGCTGTAGTGCCCCAAAGTGAAAAAAAAAAAACGTATCTGTAATGTATTCGGAAAAATAAAAGGTATTTTTTGGGACCTTTCAATTCACCGTGGGACTACAAAATTGCGTATTCCCCATTTAATTTCAAGGTGCCTCAATTAACAAAGCTGTAGTGCGCCCCAAAATGAAAAAAAAACGTATCTTTTAATTTTTCCCTATAATAAAAGTATTTTTTGGCAAAACCTTTTTAAACACCTGTGGTGACTACAAAATTGCGTATTCACTTTTAAAAGGGAAGGTTTCCTCAAAAACAAAGCTGTATGGCGCCAAATTTAAAAAAACACGTATCTGAATGTTTTTGGATAAAAAAAAGGTAATTTTTTTTCACCTAGCAAAACACCTGGGTAACACACAATTGCTGGGATTTAAATTTAACCCCGCAAGGGGCTCTATTTAACAAAATCGGATGGGACAAAATTGGGGGAAAAAACATTACTGTAATGTATTCGGATAAAAAAGTATTTTTTTGTTTTTGGGGCCCTTTTCTTCAGGGGGGACTTCAAAAATTGGGGTTGTATTCACATTTTAAAAATGCAAGGGGCCTCCCAAAAACAAAGTTTTAGTGCGCCAAAAAGGGGAAAAAAAATTATCTTGTAAAGTATTCCCCAAAAAAAAGGGGATTTTTTTTCACCCATCAATTTTTTCCCCGTGGTGACTACAAAATTTTCCCGAAATTTAAAATTTAATGCAAGGGCCTCAATGAACAATCCCTTGGGGCGCCAAAGGAAAAAACACGAAACTGAAAAGTATTCGGAAAAAAAAAAAGGGTATTTTTTGGCACCTTTTAATTTAATTTTAAAAATCAAAATTGTGGTGGAAAAAAAAATTTTTTTCAAAAAAATTTTTTTTTCCCCCCGTATCAAACATTTTTAAGTGCAAGGGGCCTCAAAGAAAAAAGCTTTTTGCGCCCAAAAGGGGAAAAAAACACTATCTGTAATGTATTCGGGGGTAAAAAAAGGTTTTTTTTTTTGGCACCCTTTTCAATTCCCCTGTGGTGAATACAAAATTTGCTGTAATCACCTTTAAGTCAAGGTGCCTCAATGAACAAAGCTGTTGTGCGCCAAAGTGAAAAAAAGTAAACTTTTTTTAATGGGATTTTTTTATAAATTAACGGGGGATAAAAAAATTTGGCCCCCCCTTTCAAAATTCACCCGTGGTTTTTTTACCCCTTTCAAAAAAATTTTGGCTGTTAAAATTTTTTCACATTTAAAATGCAAAAGGGTCCTCAATAAAAAAAGCTGTAAATGGCAAAAGTGAAAAAAAACTTTTCTGTAATGTTATTCGGGTAATAAATGGTAAATTTTGGCACCCAACAACCTTGCTGACTAAAAATTTTCTGGGTTCTAATTTTAAATGCAAGGTGGCTATATCAAAAAAGCTGGAATTTGGGGAAAAAAAAACAAAAAACACCAACTGAAATGTATACTGATAAAAAAGGGGGTTTTTTCACCTAACAAAGAGACCTGCAGTTACTAGAAAAAAATGTTTTAAACCAATATAATTCAGGCTGCCCAATAACCAGGGAAAAATTTCCCAAAAGAAAACTGTTTTAATTTAAAAAAGCAAAAACAGTGCCCAAAGTCTACACTAAGTCTTTGGGTTTAACTTTTTTTCCAGTATTCTTTATAAAACTTGCCTTGTTCGCCCCGGGGGGCCCCCCCTTTCCCCTTCCCCCCCGTGACTTTTTCAAAACGGTTTAAAGTCTCCCTTTTAAAAATTTTCTACCAAACATATAAAATCCCTTTCCCAAACTCTGATCCCAACAAAATTTTTTTAAGGGTCACAGCTTAAGAAGAAGCATTCCCCCTTTGAAAAAAATAAATAATTTTTGCTGAGCTGTTTGAAAAACAAAGGGAGAAGCCCCCCCCCCCCTTACTGCAAAAGACCTGAGAGGGCACAGAAACATGAAAAAGGGGAAAGGGGTTTTTCTATGTAAAACGAGGGGTTTATTTATTTTTTTTCCCGCCAAAACGCACAACCCAAAACCCTCCCCGACATGACTCGGGACACACATCTTTACCCTGCTCTATTCCCGTAACCCCGAAATTTTCTTCCCCCAAAATACCAGAAAGCGCCAAAAAATGGGCCATCTTAATAGATGAAAGCAAAAGATTTTAAACCTAGAAAAATTAAACGCCCCCTGATCTAAAAAAACATCACCATTTAAAAAAAGTTTCCGTTTCAACTTTGTCGATAATAATCGCTCAACACTAATCACCACCATTTAGTGAGTGAATAGTACCACAACACCATGATCACATATCACCACCACATTGTAACTGAATAGTACCGCCAGAATATGACCAAATATCATAATCACATAGTGAATGAATAATACCTCAACACCATGACCATATATCACCACCACATAGTGACTGAATAATACAGTCACACCATGACCACATTTCACTATCACATAGTGACTGAATAATACCTCCACACAATGACCACATATCATCACCATATAGTGACTGAATAATTCTGTGATACCATGACCACATATCACGACCACTCAGTGACTGAATAATACCACCACACCATACTGTTTCTGAATAGAAACTATCAATCCAGGCTCACTATCCCCACCAGACAGTGACCGTAAAGTGGTAGCTACCAGTGTACACAGGCTCTGCAGACATGTCAGTGATTACAGTACAGTTACATCCAATGAGTCACAGGAGACGTCTTCTCTGATGAGTTATTTTCTTTCCCTTTTTTTCTCCATCAGGCCCACACCACCATTATGATGGCTCCTGGCCTCAACTTGTCTGCAGAATTTGCTGCACCAACATCTTAGGCTCCTCACTTTTCCAGCACCTCCTTACCTTTTCCCATAACTATATAAGCTTTCACTTTAGATAGACACCCAATATTGTAAGAAGGAGGTAAGCCTCCAATATAGCATGTAGCACCCACCACCCCAATTAGGCAGGGTAATAGGTAAACCCTTTTTGGTAGATCACCCTAATTTGGCAGGTAGCTACCCAAACAAGTACGGCAGATAAGTAGACATATCTCTTCTATTATGTAGGTAGATATCCCATTAGGTAGGAAGGATGGTAGATAAGTCCCCTATTAGGTAGGTATAAATGTGATATTTTTGGAATTGTATCCGAAATTTGAGTTTTATTATATCTTCCTAGTAAATTCTTTAGGTAATGTATATGCAGGGACCCACAAAAAGGGGACCTGTTCTTAATTATTAACTATGTTTTAATATCTTCATCATCAATGCTGTATGAGAAATATATTTGATATGGGATAGATATGTTATAGGACTATAGGTCATCTAAAATGTGTTGACGTCTAAACAACTACCAGGTAGCCCATAAAGGGGAATATGTCTCGTTGGGGAGATTTGAAATTGCCTTTTGCACTCCACAAAGCATCTGCTTGGCATTATGGGAAAGGAGCTGAGAAGCTCAAGCGCCCTCTATTGGATGTAACTAATCCTCAATTTGCTTCTGAGTCACTTAGAAAGCAAAAGGGATATTAGCCAACCAGCATCACCCATCTGCATACAGCTGTTTCGTGGTTTTGCCCCTCATCAGTGCAGAGCAGAGCGATACTGCTGGCTGAGTGGGTGTGAGGCAATGAGTGGCTCAGAAAGGGGAATATCTCTCCTTGGGGAGAGCACCATATAGGTGTGTGGAAATTCGAAATTGCCTTTTGAACTCCACGAAGCATTTTGGCTAATATCCCTTTTGATAGAGAACGCTTGAGCTTCTCAGCCCCTTTCCCGTAATGTCTTGTGATATAACAGGTAATCTGTCAGTGAGGAGGAAGAGGTCTAAGTTGTAACTGGCTGGGTGTGGTCAGATGGTATAAGATGCTCCAGAAAAAAGAACAAAAAACCCTTAGAAAAAGAAGCCAATACATTAGTGAATATTTTGGTGTTTCTAAATTTGTAACTCCTAAAAAAATTGAATTCAGTCTCTGTGTCATAGTAACAAACGGATGTAGAGTTCATCTTGACTATTTTATCACGGTTATGTTTAGTTTTGCTACATCTGTAATAGATATAGTTGGAAAAAGACACAAGTCCATCAAGTCCAACCTATGACTCTACAGTGTTGCTCCAGGGGAAGGCAAAAAACCTTATGATATGAAGGCCAATTGCCCCATACAGGAGGAAAAACTCTTTCCCGACTCCAAATATAAGAATAATCCCTAGATCAATCTGCAAAATGTAGTCCCCAAAAATTTTTAATATTACATTTTTCAATAAAAGCATCTATGCCCATTTTGAACTTTGTCAATGAATCCACCATTACAACCTCCACTTCTGGAGTCCAAAATTATCTTCCCTCCAGTTACATATAGATTCCCGTTGGCCGCACTGTCTTATCAGCATCAGGTCATTTGTTACATCAGGTCATTTGTGACTACGAGAATACATGGCCACCACACTTGTGATTTGCAGGAAAGAAAAGTGACGTCATGACTCTGATGATTATTTCGTGGTCTGAGAGTGTTTGGTGTATGGAGGAAGTGTTTTTTGTTTTGAAGAAGTGTAAATGAATGGATAGAGAAGTTGGGCTAGGTGGCAAATGTGTCAGCCATGAAGAAGAAGCAGACGACTACCCAAGGCTGTTGTGTTGTTGGACGACAACGACTCTCCACATCACGCTGCCCCAAGTTGGACTCTTGACAATCTCACCCAAAAATTTTTTTTTGTAGGACATTAAAGGATACTATTCCGTAGGGTGAGAGTCCTGACCATCACCTGTTTGGTCCCCTGAAAGAAGCCCTAAGAGGATGAAGATTCAGGTCTGATGGAGAGGTGAGGACAGTGGTGCACTCGTAGCCCACAGCTCAGACTAAAACATTTTTGAATAAGGGAATAATTGTTTGCAAAAAATAGTTTTTACACGAATTTATTTGCGGCAAATCGCATTAAAATAGCTATTTCCTGCTGCATTAGACTGAAGGGTGTTTATAGAACATTGTGGCCAGAATGCTCGAATACGCATATGGGAGTCGTGGTTTTGTCTTCATACAATGCTGTGATTTATTAAGTATGACACCACATGGCGTCACGCTCTTAGAATCTCTTCACTTCTCACTTCTTTGTGAGCAGTTTTACGGGCAAAAGCTGACAAATAGCCTTTGATAATTGACAAGGCTCATGTCAGCGCCAACTTTGAAAAACCTATGTGCTGAGGTGCCAATGAGTCCCGCCAATAGCGTCAAAGATCGCACTCCTTTTACATCACATGGAATCCATAATAATGACAGAAACCAGCTCTGTTAATACGCTGATACATGTATAGGCCCCCCCGAATGAGTGAGAGGGTGTCGGCAGTAATTTTGACATTGATGTCCTCGATCATTTTCCCTTTCTTTTGTGTGCCATCTAGTGTCTGCTATCAATCGGTGTCAATAAACCATCATTATTGCTAAATCGCAAAAAGCAAAAGTCTATTTTATTAGTAATTCAATACAAAAAGTGAAACTCGATATATTATATAAGTCATTACAAACACAGAGCAACTTTATATTCAAGGGTTTAATTGGATTAATCAATGAGAATGTATTGCTTACAGCCAAAGAACAAGCCCATAATTCCCATTATCTCAATACAAAATTAGAATATTATAGTTAAGACCAACTGTAGAAAAATTTTTGGAACACAGAAATTCACCAATAGAAAGTTAATGTACAGTAAATTCCCCTCAAACTTTACAGGTGCTTCTGGGCATGAATACTGCATAATAATAGTAGGGAAATGTGCTGAGGGGTCCTGGTTAGGGATATATCCCCAGCACAAGGAGGTAGAAGAAGAGGTTAATGAGTGGGTGTAAGATAGACAGTAAGTAGGTTGGGTCTGTTAGTGAAGAAGCATTGATAGTGGGGACTACAGTGTGGTGGCAGCAGAGAGATGAGAGGGTAAAATGCAGGGGGAGTATTAAAGAGCCATTGCCACAGCAGAGAAGTATGGGGATAGGCAATTAGTTTCAGGAAAATAGAGGACAGGAAAAGCATGGTTGGTGACTGTGGCAGGGTGTGAGGCTGAAAGTGGAAAAGAAAAGCATAACTAGCTGTTACCTTAAGCAATCCTTTGTTTAATCCTGGTTTAAATTCTGTTTTTTAATTCATTGTTCATGTACTTAGAAAATTGTGCCGTACGTTTAAAAATTGGCCCCATACTAATACCAAGGAATCAGATATTGACAGTACAGTACATTTATACTGAAATTAAAACCTAATCAGCCTACCGAGGAGCACGCAAGAGGGGAGGGGTCAGGACAGCTAATTAGAACAAGGTGGGGTGGAGGAAAGGAACAAATTGAACGAAGAGTATACTGGGGGAGGTAAAGCTCAACAGACCAGCGAGGAATGGGGACAGAGAAGGTGCGAGTTGTGTCATAAGTCATAAACATATTCCAAAGGAATAATTGCATATGGAAATCAACAGGCATTCTGATGGTGCGATAGTCTGTGTAGATATCATACCAAAGGGAATAATGCAACTTTACATCTCCGGCCCAGACATTAAGGGCGACATGTATGAATCTTGCCGGGTCAGGGCGCACCTTTCCGCTAGTTTTCCGGTGGAATCTGCGCCTGATTTATGTCGGGGCCGGGGCGCGCTCATACATCCTATGTAAAGTCTGCCTGTCAACCTCGCCAGTTGTTTAGTGCGTCAGTGCGGAACTGAGGCCGCAGTGCGGCGATGCGCCTATTATTCGGCTGTCGAGGGTAGTGCTGTTCATACATGTGGGGGAAAAGTCAAGCCGCGACTGGCCCGTGTGTGGGGCAGTGCGGGGACCGAGGCGGCAGTTTCGGCGCTTGCGTTCTAAGAGTTCGCCGTCCGAGGCGGTGCACTCGTACATTCGGCAAAGTTCCCTGCGCCTCGCCAGTTTTGTGGGGCACAGTGCGGGACATGTGGGCCGCATTGGCGTGACTTATGCCCGGGCGGGACTGAGCCGAAAAACAGTTCCTGAATGCGAGACCAGGCTTGAACAGCGAGAAATCGATTCCAGATGTCGTGCGGAGTATGAATCAAAAATTTTTGGACCCCGCCTTTATAAAGCGTATAACATTCTCAGGAAAATATGCTGAAACCTAAAAAATAAAAAATACATAAAACAAAAATCACTTTCCAATAACCTAATTCAAGAATTAGGATATTGAAACTGCCGGAATACAGTAATTCAAATTCAGAAAGCTATTCTGATTGGGTCGCAATAAACTGGCCAATCAGAATAGGGATCGACAGTGACCCATTAAAACCTATGGGGAAGTTTAGACCAATCAAATCCCCGGGGGGAAATTTTAAAAACATAAAAATGCTGAAAAAGCTATTGGTTAAGCACTGGGGGCTGGGAGCTCACCAATCAAATAGGGGCGACAGAAAACCCATTCTAAAACCCCCTTGGGAGAAGTTTTAGGGCCAAACAGAATCCACGGGGGAACATTCAAAAACAAAATAATGTGAAAAGATATTGGGGAGTAAAACGGGGGCCCCACTCAGCCAAACAGAATAAGCGCAGGAGACCCATTTAAAAAACCCATGCAGAATTATTGACCCAAACAGAATAGGAGCGACAAAGTCCCATTTGCGGACCCCCTTGGGTTTTGGGCAGTAACCAAATTGCAGGGAGCCAAAGGGCCATACAAGTGCAAAAAATTTGCGGAAGAGAGGGCAGCCCGTCAATCCATATCGTATTGTAACATTGAGAAGTAGCGTGGGAGTCTATATGGCAGTGGGGGGAGAGTAGAACCCCGAGCGCGCCAACGAAAAGGGCCGCAAAACCCAAAAGCCCCCAACGACAAAAATAAATTTCCAGCTAAGGCAATCAAAAACCTTTCGGCGTCTAAGCTGACAGGACATTGAACTCCCTCCCTTTTATTTTTATCAATCAGGTCAATCGCTCGCCGGGGTTGTCCCCCCCTGCCCACATGGGGCAAACCCACCTGAATTTTTATGATAAGCTGCGGCGAAAAAGGAGAGTCTATTTCCAAAATTTTTGTAAAAAAATTTTTTAACCGCATTTAAAAAAGGGGTATAGGCGTAGCTGGCGCACTCCAGGGGTCCTTTTTCCCGTTTAGGAAAATTAATGTAAAAAAATGAATGGACATAGTATAGGGGGCAGTGGGACCAGTGAAAAAGAGTTTTAAAAACCTTTCCACAAGGGAAGGGGCTGAGACTGGAAGGGTTTATAATAAAATAGGGAGGCCCCTCTGGCCCGGAGAATTTTCCCGATGGGAATTCCTTAGATTGGCCACAATCCCTCTGAATTTCGGGGGGTTTTAATCCCTCCCACATAAATAGCGCTGAGCTGGGGAATTAAAATTTTTGAAAAAAAGTCCTGAAAAATTTTTGGTTTCCGTTCACCAGGATAAAGGGGGGCCAGGCGATCTGGAATGTTTATAATTTGGGAGAAGAAGGAATGGAAAAAGGCCTTCCCTAAAAGGTTTCGGGGTTCGAACTGGAACCCCCCCCCCCCAGCATTATTCTTTAAAAAAGTAGGGTTAACTGTTTTAACTGCTTCCTCTTGAAGAAAATTCTTGCAAGAAAAGGAGGGGAGGTTTATTACCCCTTTTCCCTTAATTTTTAAATTGCCCGAAATACCACATTTTTTCAGTGGGAAAGTAGGGCCAGGGATTTAAATTTTGAAACGCAGTTTTAATATCCGCCGGGGAAGGGCCCCCTAGGGGGTTTTATGATGCTAGTTTGATTTCAAAATTTGGGCTTTAGCTCAGAGATCAAGCATTTCCCCGACCCCTCGCTACCTTTTCAGGCGGGGGGGCCCAGCAATGCACTTCCCCCAACAACACTTTGGGGGGTTTCCCCCCACAAAGGGCCCATTGAGTCCAGGGTTACCTTTGGGGTTTACCAAAAAAAATTCCTGAATATTTTGTCTCAAATCTTCCCAAACCCCCTTGGGTTCTTGGGCACAAATTCTTTAAAGTCTCCAGTGGCACTCCCCTCAAATTGAAATTTTCCCCCAGTCCAGGGTCAAGCTTATGGGGGCGTGGTGGGCCCCCTTTTGAAAATTAAACCAACTGCACCCCAAACCAACATTCGTAGGGGCCTAATATTTTTTTCCGAAGAAAAAAACCTAATCTAAAATGCGAATTGATGGGGGGTTTTGAAAAAAAGGGAAAAAACCTTATCTGATGGGTGAAGAATCCCCCAAAAACAGATCAAAAAAAAAAAATAAAAAGCAAATTGTCGTATTACCGGGCGGAAGTTTCTGGAGAGACAACGTTGGGGCCCCTGAAAAAGAGTTTTGAGACATGGGGGAATTTTATATAAAAAGAACTTCAGAGAAACCGAAAAAAATTTCTCCTCCTATAATTTTTGGGGCGCCAAAGGCAGGCGAAAAGACGAAGGAGGACCCCCTTAAAAGAAATTTAAATTTCCCCAAACATTAGGCAAATACTATTAAAACAAGGTGATAGGGTGCCATTCAGGGGCCCCTTCCCCAAAATCAAAAAATCGTCCCCCAGGGATCAGGCACGCCGAGTGAATCTAAAAAAGGCAGGCCCCTAGAGCCCAACACCGCTACCCCACCCTTTCTTTCTATCCTGACCCCCATATACTGTAGGGGGTAAAATGTTTTAATAAACCTGAATTTCCCCCTTTCTTTGTTAAATTTAGTTCTCTTTTCCCAGAAAAATAAAAAACAGCGGGGGCCCCGCCCCTAAGCAGTTAGCAAAGTCTTTGTTTAGCAAGAATTTAAAACCCTTAACATTAAAAAAAACGTACCCTTTAAGCTTTGGGGCCAATTAACAGGAGACCCACCCGTAAAACGAACTGAAAAAACCAAATAAGCATGACCTACCGGGCCCGATTTTGATGGAAACCTGGGGAAATCCAGACATAACGTGGAAAAAAAGGGGGAAAAGGGGGAAGACAAGACCAGACATAAAAACGAAAAAAAAACAAAATTTTTTTGTCAAAAAGGGACATCCCCGGAACGGGTAAAAAGTTTTTGGAGAGGCAGAAAAATCGAACCCTTTTCTAATCAAAAGACAATTTGGAATATAAGACTTCAGTAAACAAAAGATCTAGCCTCAAGGGGGAAAGCAAAGGGGAAAACCAAATTTCCTGAGAGGGGCCCAAAATTTTAAACCAAGAACACTCACTGAAAATATGTCTACTAATACAAGAGTCCCAAAAAACCTAAAGTGTAAAAGGAAAAAAGGGCAATCCCCCCATAAAAAAATTTTATTTTTATTTAAGGGAAAAAACAACAACCCAAAAAAGGAAGGCAGGGGTTAATCAACATTAATAATCATTTAAACCTATTCTCCGCAACCTAAAAAGAAAAAGGACACTAAAAAGTAACGGCAGTAACTGAGATGTTTTTTCCCAACAAACCCAAACATTTAGGCAAAAAATTGCGGGGCTATGAGGGGGACTCCACCAAATAAACCCTCCCATCTAGAACTCAAGCCCAGGTACGGGCCAACGCCCGGAGGGGGCCCTTTCGGGGGGCCCTGAGGTGACCCCCTTTATTAATTTTTGGCTAAACACTTTGGCCACCCTGGGGCAGGGGGCCGGGGGTAGGACCTCAGGGCCCCAAATTTGGATGGGTTCCGGTAAAGGGAAAATTCCAGAGCAGCCGCAAAAAAGCCCCGGAAGACCTAAAAATCACGGGGCACAGCAGAGCCCCCCCTTTTCGGAGACCACGGGGCAAAAGGGAAACCCCCACTATACGCGATGTTACGGTTTTTAGGATAATCCAACAGGGGCCTCAATTTTGTCTCCTCTTTTGCGGGGTGACCCAAAAAGGTTTCCGGGAAAAATTTGAGAGGGGCCCCCCTAATACTCCCCCTTGGGGCCGCGCCAATCTCGCCTTACGGTGTCCCCACATCCTTTTTTAATGTTATGATGGAAGATTCTCCCAACAGCCCAAATTAAAAGAGGTCTCCATTTTTGGTGTAGATTCCCCTTTTCTCCTGTGTTTCCGGAAAGGCCCCTAACTCTGATATTATTCCGGGGCCCTATTGTCAAAATCCTCCCAAGGCTTTTTTTGTTTCATGCCAAAGCCAAGCTTGGCCCAAACCATAGCGTTTTTGGCATATTGAAAAAAATAACGCGAGTATCATCAGGGCCCCGGATTCAAGGGGTGTCCACCCCCCCTCCGGGCAATTTCCTTATACCCTTGTCTGACTGCGGGCCTTTCTCAACCCAACGGGCTCCATTTTCAGCGATTAGTTCCCTTAAAGTCCACTTTATTGGGGAGAGATTTTAGGTGGGGTTTTCCAATCAGGGCGACGGGACAAGGGGAAGGTTCCAGGGGAAACCACCACCTCGTCCATAATTGAGAGGATGAGCCCAGGTGCCCCGGGGCCACAGTATCATCAAAAAAGAGCATGCAGCCCCCAGTTCAGGGGGGGGAAACCCAACCGCCGCAGCGGGGTTTTAAAGAGCAGGTTTTTTTTTAAATAACTTTCCCTCTTCCCTGATTTTTTGCATTTAGAGATCTTTCCCCTAATTCATTGAGGAAACTTTAGCATAAAAAATTTTCCAGGGGCAGGGGGGTTGAGAAGGAGCAATATGCGCAGGTCACTTGACTGATTTTTATAAAAGCCAAATTAGCAGGGGCAAGGTAAATCACCGCTCACGGGCCGACAAGTATCCGCTTTAGGGTCCCACAAAAAGGGGCCAGAAAAAAGGCCCTGTATTGAAATTTGGGGGGAAGGGGGGAGAAACTCTGCGGTGAGCTTGGCTCAAAAGCTGAAAAGAGCCTGATGAAACCCGGGGGCTGGGCCCTTCACTTGGGGTTGGTTATGAAGCAAGCATTTTCCGGGCAATTTGGGGAGCGGGAGAGCTCTGGGGGAGGAGGGGGGGTAACCCCTGTTTTTTTGGCCGCCAATAGGCCGGGGGGAAAGGAGCACTTTGATGCAGGGGTTTCAGAAACGCGTGCACCTATCTTGGGGGGGGGTGATAAAATGGGGCCCAAACTCCCAGGTGGGCCCTTTCCCGGGCCAGGGCAGGTGAATTGGAGAGCCCTGCGGTGCCGGGGAAGCGGGATCGGGGGATTGCTCAGAGTCCTCCGTCAGCAGCTGAGGTCCGGAGCTGCGCCCCGGGGCAAATAAAGGCGGCACTTCCCCGGGGAATCACACGGGGGTTGGTGAGGATCCTCTTCTCCCGGCGGCCGGGTTTCGGGGGAAGCTGGGGGGATCTGCTTTTCCCCCCTTTTCTGCTGTTTTCCCAAGGCGCCGGGGCCCCAGGGGAAAATGGGGTAGGGACCCCCCGGGGGGGGGGCCCGGGGGGTGCAAACGGGTCCCCCCCTTTTAAAGGATTTTGGGAGCCTCCCGTGGGGTCCCAAGGCCCCACGTGTGGGGTGGAAACCCGGTGCAGGTACTGAAGAAGGGGAAACCCAGTGCCCACTCCGCTGGGTCCCCGGGGGCCTTTTCTTAAACCGTTTGCTCAAAACTTTCGCCGTCCCCCCCCCAGGAGGGTTTTGGGGAATTGCCCTAGATTCTTCAGTGGGGCCTCAGGACCCCCTCAGATCAAGCCCCCCCCCATCTTCCTTGGCTGCAAACCAGGGCCCCCCCTCCTATGGGTTTCTAATAAATCTGAAATAAAACTGTACAGGCCGAAATCAAATTATAACACTACAAATTTTTTCCCTAGTTAATAAAAACGAATAATAATAGGGGGGGGAACGAAAAAAATTATTAAATCAAAAAAATCATGGTTTTTTTCCTTTTATTTCGTTAGCCAAGGAAACAATATATTTTGGGGGCAAAGAAAATAAAGAAAAAACATGATTTTTATTGGTTTTTTAAAATTTTTTTTTTGTTACCCCCATATTACCCTTTGTTTTATATAACCCCTCCGGGACAAACTTCTGTAGTCTTTTAATTTATTTTGGCTTGTGTACAGTTTTTTTTCAATTCAATTTGAAAACCCCTTTGGGGCGTCGCCCCTCCCCTTGGTCCAAATAACGGCGCCTCCCTTTTTAACCCTTAACCAAAAACCACAGGGGCGCGCCCCAAATTTCTATTCCCCATAAACTCCTTTTGAGAAAAGTAGCTCACTGCCTGATTGGCTTAAACTGGGCAGCCCCCCCCGCCTTCAACCAATCAGCTCCCTTTCTGGGATTTTTTCTGTATTTGAACTGGGGCAATTTTTTTCTCCTAGGGTATAATGGACATTTGTCGCCCTATTCGATTGGGCAATTTTTCCCCCCAAAGGTTATAATGGGACATTTCCCCTCCATTTTTTTGATTGGCTGGTTTATGCGACCAAAGAAATAGCCTTTTTAAAAAATTTGAATTTTCTTTATTTCCCGCAATTCCCCTTTTAAATTTGGGAAAATTTCCCTAGTTTGCGCCGGTCTCCGGGGACAAAAAAAGCTTGGGTTTGGGGTTTTAACTTCTTTTTTTTAAAGAAGGGTTCTCTCTTATTTTGATAATGTTTTTTCCTTTAAATAAAAAATATTTTTTTTTTTTAATACTTCATTTCCGCACCGGGGCTGAGCGCCCCAGATTTTTTTGAGCGCCCATTCTCTCCATAAAACTAAATGGGGGAAAAAGTAGGGCCCCGCTCTGATTGGCTGGGATTGGCCCAAGCCACCGCTAGCTCAGGGCCCAAACAAACTTTTTCGTGTTTTTTTCTGTATTTTTGAACTGTCCACCCTTTTTTTTGATTTGGGCCAAACTCCTCCAAAAGATTTTAATTTGGGGCTTTTGGGGTTACCCCCTTTTTCTGAATTTTTCAAAAGTTTTTCCATAGGTTTTAAAAGGTCTCTGTTTCCCCTATTCTGAATTTGGGTGAGCTAGCCAATCCCCGGGACTTTAAACCCCAAACAGCTCTTTTTTAGCATTTTTTTCTTTTATTTTGGGAATGTTCCCCGTGGGTTTTTGATTTGGTCTAAAACTTCTCCATAGGAAAATTTAAAGGGTCTTTTTTTCGCTTCTATTCTGATTGGGCCAAACTAGCCAAGCCCCCGCTAGCTCAGCCCCAAACAGCTTTTTTCCCCCATTTTTAAATGGGATTTTTTAACTTCCCCCCCTTTGATTCGGGTTGGGCAAATCCTTCCCCTAGGTTTTAAAGTTCACTACGCTCCTTTTCCCGAATTTGGCCGGTTTTTTGCCGACCAAAAAAAATAGGGGTTTAAGAATTTGAATTTTCTGGATTTTTCCCGGGGAAATTTTCAATATCATAATTTTTGATATTGCACGTTCTAGAAATTTAGGGAAAGTGATTTTTTTTAAAATTTTTTTTTTTTTTTAAAGTTTTTAGGGTCTTTTCCCGACACTTTTTCTGCCTTTTTAAAAGGGTATTTTTTCGAAACATACTCCTGCTGCACGGAGGCGGAAACGCCGAGATTTCGTTTTGCGAATTTTTCTTTCTGCTTCCTCCCCATGGGTTTCCCTCCTGCCTTTTACTTCGCCTCGGGTGGGGCATTTAGGGCCAAAATAAACCAGGTCCCCGAAATGTCCGGGGGCTGCCCAGCGCTGGGACTGCCCTCCGGGTTTGGCCCACTCACCATTTGTACATGACGCGGAAATTTTCGGGGCGGGGGCGCGAGCCGCCCCCGGGAAAGCCTACCCCCCCCGCCCACACCGGGGCCCCCCTGCCCCCCCCTTCAAAGCGGGGCGCAAACTGAAATGGCAACGCTGCCCCTAACACCCCATCCCCCGTCCGACAGCAGGAAATTTGGGGGGCCGGGGAGGGGGCCCGTTAAAAACCCCCCAAAAACAAAGCGAAAAAACCTTTATCTTAAAATTCGCCCCTTTTGTTTCAAACTTTAAAATTGCAGCGTGGCCCCCCTCCCGACAGCAAAATTTTTATTGATAGGTACAAAAGAGAAAGACCTACGGTTCAATCTCTGTACCAATTTCTTGTGAAAATCAAGAGGGCCGGGGCCCGCCCGGGGACGGGGCCCGGGGGCCCCTCCTTGCTTTTTTAACAAATTCCCGGCCCGGGCCCCCTACCCGGGGGGTAGTGGTTCTAACCCCCCCAATGGGGGCCCCGGAAAATAACGGGAGAAAATTGATGAGATATGATGAAATTGTAACCCAAATGTATTGATCACTTCTACTGAGGTCACACAGTCTGAGCAGGGGGAGGTTAGCCGTATCACAAAGCTAGCTCCAGCTACTGCTGTGTGTGAATAAGCAGCTAGAGTTACTGTAGCAGAGAGAAGTTCAGGTCTGCCCCTGGAGATCATTGCTGTGTGTGAAGAAAATGCAATGTGTGAACAGGCTACTGCAGCCAGAGCAGCAGTGGTAATTAGCGCTAGTGTGCCCCTAGAGGTCATAGGGGAGAGCAGCCCAAGTAGCACAGGTGATGTGTGTCCTGTGAGGGGTAGCCAGCAGTTATGTTCTGCTCTTGTTGGTCCCAGAGAGCTGTTTGCCTGCTTTAATGGGACCTCTGCAAGTGTGTTGCCCAAGAGAGAAACAGCCTCTCACGAAGGTGATTGCTCTGGTGCTGTGTATGAGGGCTCTACTACCATGCATGAAGAGTCTCAGTTGCAGAATGGGAGTGATGAAAATACGTTTGAGAAAAAAATGTGTGTCGAGGCAGATTATGTGTGCAGCCCCGATCAGTGTATTACAGAGAAGGGGATCTGTAATCTATATTGTGACCCTGCAGGGACTGAAGAGAGAGATTCTGCTGATACCTGTAGTGCAGCTGAGGTAACTTGCTCTAATGGTTGCGGTACTTCCAGTAGCTTTTACTGCAGTGGTCAGAAAGACTGCAGTGACGGTAGTGAGGAAAAATGTGAGCCGCTATACCCAGAGGAGGGGGATGTAGGCTCAAGCGTTACTGAGGGGCAGGTCAGTGTGTTTAAACCATCAGATGGTAAGAAAATCCCTAGTAATGAAGCTGAGGTCAACGCAAGGAATTCCCTATGTGCAGTGGTTGTCAGCAGTATCCCTGAGATAACTAGCAGGCATACTGAGAGTTCTCCCTTGGAGATAGATACAGGGGATGGGGAGGAAGTGTCTCCATATGTTGTTGCAGTAATGTCTGAACAGCGTTCGTGGAGAGGCGTTCTGTCTGCCCAGTCTGAACGGGGAAAACCTGCCATAAGTCATGAGGTTGGTGTATACTCGCTGTAAAGGAAAGTAAAGTTTTGGAGATGAACACTGCTCATATGTGTGTTGCTAATGGCGATACCCAAGTAATAGAGAAGTGTGTAGACAGTGTACAGGTGTCTGGTGTGGACTTTGGCGGGTTGGGTGAATTTGATAGCATACCTGATGCAGGAGTGTTCCTGACAGGCGCTAAGAGTTCTCCATGGTGACAGCTAGTAGCCAAGAGGCAGAGCTTCAAGAGAGGGTCAGTGAGGACCAGATGACTTGTTTTGAAGGGAGGTTTTGGTCTCATCATGAACCTGCAGACAAAGAGGTAGCAGTTTTGGGCTCCGGTGCGCCCCAAGAGACCATTGTGTATAGCGAACCTGACCGGTGTGTTGCCCACTATGGGATGAGTGCGTGGGGTGAGCCTACAGCTGAGCTATGTGTGGAAAAGGTTGTCCCTGAGGATATGGAGAAGACGGTGCCCCTGTGTAGGAACTTTGACCCAGGAGGAAGGTACAAGGTGACAAAATCCTACAGCCTTTTTCAAGGGGGGGATATGTGACAGAGCGACCCCTGATAGTCGCAGGTTTCTACCACTAGAAGGTGTGCACTGGACATACTGCAGATGCGCCACTGGGGCCCTGGTTCAGGGGCAAATGTACCTAATTGTGTTAAAAGGGAAAATTTGTTGACCTTCATATGACTAAAATGTGCTAGGCGGCTATGTATGGGGTGGTTTTTTGGGACCCCTAGTGTGGGTGGGGGGTCCCCGCATTCCAGGTCACTTTTGTGTTGTCCCTGGGGGCCCGATTGGGCCCCATCCCAGGTGATTGGGGGGGGCTTGGTTGTGCCAAAAACCGGGCAGCATGGCGGAGACAGAGGCTCGGGCCCCCCAGGGGCTTGGAAAAGCCGGGCCCCTGGGGAGACGGGAGAAGTGGTTTGGGGGAAATGGCGTTAGGTCCTGACATGTGAAGAGGGACTCTTTCAAGTTATTGGGGCCCCAACGGCCGGGGTTTTTGATTTATGTTTTTCTGCTTATATGTGTAAATAAAGTGGTTGAGGCCAGTTTTAAACGGAAACCGTGTAGAGTCCATCTGTTTTACCAAGGACGGCGATCTGCAAGCTGAATGTCCCCCGGGCGACCAAGAGGCGGCGAAGGAAAGTGAGGCGCCCCAGTAGAAAAAGGAGGTCCATGTAAGAGGGAGACGAACCCCACTGAGCTAGGTAGTTGGGTCAGAGAGGATGGGGGCTTCTTCATGAGCCCACCCTTTTATATGGGGGTTCATAAAAAGTACAGTGGTCTGTTAAATGCTCTTTTGCTTGGTTGGCAGCTGAGTATAAATGTAAAAAAAAGTTCTGAATGTGGGAAAGATAAAGAAATTGCATAAAAATGAAAAACATATAGAAAATTTAGACAGAAAAATAAAGCGTTCATCCATTGTGGTATTCAGATATGTTCAAAGGAAAAAAAGGTTTTGAAACAAAATAAAATGAAGAAAATTAGTTAAGTGCTTTTTTTTAAAACTATACTATAAAATTTTAAAAAAAACCTGGTGAATAGTAGTGGATGTTATATAAAGTCCATAAACTGTGTTATACCTCTTTCACCTTTTTCTGTGTTCTTTTTGGCAGTGTGAGAAATGCATGAAAATGTCCGTCACCAATGGCCCCCAAAAAGAAAAAGAGGTTTGATCAAAAACGATGGGCTTCCTTTTCCCCATTCCAATGATGTCCCCTCTCTGCTTTTCATATGACCCCCTATTTTGGTTTATTATCACTGTGATTTTACTAAATATTTTTGTCACACAGAAACCCCCGAATTTAAGAAATAACAAAAAACTGGTTTGTTCTCCGGTTCCCATCATCTGGGCTTCCTGTGTCTTCTTTTCCCTTTGGTGCCTGTGGGTATAACCTGTTGTTCGTCAGATCTCTTTTGGAATCCTCTTCTCATGGCCCTCTCTTCCTCTTAGCCAAGACTCTCGGTTTGTATCGCCTTCAATGCAACAAAACCAAGAGTGGCTGAAAAAATGGGGTTGGAAAAAAAACTGCCAACTGGTGGCCTTCATATGTCCTAGTCCCGGTTGTCATCTGTAGGTTGGGTGACCCTTCCCCCTTCCAGGAGCTGGGAAAAAACACTCTTATAAGGAGAAACATATTCATGTAAAGAAGGATCAGATCTGGGTTTACTTGCCCGGGTTATATGGGGTTTGGCCGTGTTTTGTTTTATTACGCTTTTTAGCCAGGACATTTCCCGGGAAAAGTTTTAATGAGGCCAAGTAATCCCTTCAATGTGGTGTTTGCAGTGTCGGTAGCCATGATCCCGGCTTTTCTCAGCACCCAAAAGGGAAATACTGGTGGCGTGGAATATTTGCCATCCGACCTCTAACGGACTCCTGGGCTGTATATTTATACCTAAATGTTATATCATTCTCTTTAGACCTAAAATAAATGCAAGAAAACATTTACTAGAAACTAAAAATGCAATGTTACATTGATATGTTCATTGATTCTGGCATATCTGAGAACCAAAAGAAAACCCTTGGAGGCAGTAGAGAGTTTTGCCATCGTGACCTCTAACGCTGGACTGCTATGTTGTATATTTTAAACCAAATATTTGGGTGTTTTGAAAAACCTAAAATAAACTACAAAATGTTTTTTTCTGAATAGAAAGATTTGACCTAAGACATGCACATTGTCTACTGAAAAAGAATATGTTGCACTAGATGAATGCATGTCTTTTCCTTAAAGTGGCTGACACTTTGATATGTACTCTACATTTCAAAGTGTTTTTAATGTTCTGTAGCTTTCTTGCAGATCTACATCAGCTTTCAGTAGTTTTGTGTCCAGCCCCGGAGATCAGGTGACAAAAAGGGTTTGGTGTTTTTGGGGACAGTCTTGGCAGTCATAGTCCTTTGGTCCTTCCTCCTTATGCTTTCAACATGAGGGACGAAAAGAGGGTGTGCACTGGGACTAAGGTTGGGAGGGAGGAAGACAAAAGATAGAAAAGAATCCTGGAATTCTATAGGACAAAGGGAAACCGGTTATAAACAAGGAAGGTGACATACAGCGTAGGAAAAGCAGAAATAACACAAAAAAAATCACAAGATGAGGGTTTGGGCAAGCAATTTGACAATTTTCTTTTGGTTCACTAGTTAGTCTTGAACTTACTGTTATGGGTGCCCCCACGAACCACACATCGCATATCGGGTTGCGGACGGATTCACAACAGAGGTCCCAGCTCAGCTTACTCACCTCACTTCGCTCCCTGCACTGTCTCTGCTGAATGGCATGCACACCGGATCTGTAAAATATAAAGCGCCAGCATGCCAGTAATTGGGTAATTGCTGGGTGATGGCCCTATATTCCCGGCTTGTGGTAGATTTCTGCTGAATGTGTAGAAATATACGTTTAAAAATGTACCGAAAAACTTTGAAAAGGCAGCCAATTTGACCCTATTATTTTTTCTCCGGCTTTGGAAGTGTTTGAGAACTTAGTAAAAGAGGAAGTTATTACAAAATTGGAGAGAGTAAAAAATAAATCTCGTAATAATATGTCCACAGTAGAAAGACAGGCCATGCTTTCAATTCAACAGGATAATGATTTGCTGATAAAAAAAGGCTGATAAAGGTGGCTCCACTGTAGTTATGGACAGGTCATTTTATGTCCAGGAGGCATCTCGCCATCTTAGTGACATTCCAGTTTATAGGCAATTTGAGTCAGATCCTACATTAGAAATAAAAGAGAATGATAGATGATACAATAAATGAGGCAGTTGAAACAGGCGTCATTTATACAAGTATACGGGATATGTTGATTAGTCATAACACACAGGTTCCGATATTTTATTTGGTGCCCAAGGCCCATAAATGTGTAGAGTCATGGCATCCCCCATAAAGAAGGCTGTTAAGCAGTGAGGGCATCCTTTGATCTCAATCATAATCTTTCTAATTCATTTATTGCATTTTTGGATTTTGTGTTGACCCAAAAAAAATTTCGGTTCAGTGAGACTTTTTACTTGCAGACACATGGGACCTCAATGGGGTCTCCTGTTGCTCCAAGTTTTGCCAATACCTATATGTATTTTTTTGAGAAACAATTTGTGTATGGATCAGAATATTTTTATGAAGTTTTGTTGTGGCTACATTACGTGGATGACGTGTTTGTCCTATGGACAGGCACGGAGTCACGTCTTTTTGCTCTTTTGGATGATCTAAATGGTTTTCATCCCTTAATAAAATTCTCTTTAACTAAAGATCGATCGGTAATTCATTTTTTAGATGTTGAAGCTAAAAAAGATGAGACAAGTTTGTTGACGTCATTATACTCCATACCTATTGATCACAATAATATTTTACATCATGCTTCATATCATGCTTCCTAGACGTTTAAGGGAATTTCACGTGGTCAGTTTATGAGAGCAAGATGAATATGTTTTAGCGATAGTCAATGTATCACGAATATGCACAAACCTATTGAAAAAGTCGCATTAAGAGGTTATGATAAAACTGATTTACAAAAAATTGGGTATGAGGTATTTATGATGGATCGTAATGAATTATTGAAGCCAAAAAATAAAGTAGTTAAGGATCAGTTTCTATTTGTATCTACTTTTGATCAACATTCAACAATAATAATAAAAGCTATACGACGACATTGGCCAGTCCTTAAAAGTGACCCGCCATATAGTCACCTATTTAAGTTAGGCCCTCGTTTTGTGTACAAGAGGGGTAAATCGATAGGGGATACCATTGTCCGTTCAGATATGTGTCCTTTGAAAAAAGAATGTCAAATGATACTTAGGACAGTAAGAAAAGGTACTTAATCTTGTCTGTCGTGTCAAAATTGTAGTTCCATCATTAAAGGTGATACACTTAAACATCCGTCGAAAGGTTATGACATACTGATTAAGAGATTCTTTACGGATATGAGTAAAAATTTAGTTTACATCCTTAAGTGCCCTTATGGCAAAGTCTATGTGGGGAAGACAGGTCGCCCTGTTTGTGTCCTTATTAACGAACATAGGTCAGCGATAAGAACATATAGGGCGACATGTATGCAGATCAGCGCTTCGGAGCGCCCATTTTTGAGCGCTCGAATGTGAAAGCTGCGCCTCATATATGTCGGCGCCCGAGGTGCACTCATACATGCGGTGTAAAGTCCCCTGCACCTCGCCAGTGTGTGAGGCGCAGTGCGGGACTTAGGCGCAGAAGGACTGCGCCTAACATGTATTTCAATTCGAGACAGGCTAGAAAACAGCGAGAAATCATTAACATGTTAGTGAATAGCAAAAAGAGTTGTCTTTCAAATGAATGAATGAAAAAAAGAGAAAAATCAAAGCTGTCTAAAAAAAGATTAATGTTAGTGAGAAAGTGGATCATTTAAAAATTAAAGGGAAAAAAATATAGATCGCTCAAGAAATAAATCTCAGCTCTCTGCCTTGAGGACATGGAGAATGTATAAAAAAAAACGTTTTATTAGGTGTAAAACAATATCTGAAAAAGAGTTCAAACCTTCTAAAAAAATACATAAATAAAATCACTAAGCTACTTTGTCCCTTTGCAGTCTATGGAGAGATGGGGCACTGAAATCTCAGCTCCTTGGGACATGGAGAATTAGTAAATAAATGGTTTTTATTAGGTGCAAAACATTCTCTGTAAAAGAGCAAAAACTTTCTATAAACATACATAAATAAAATCGCGTTTGTCGCCGTGACCGGCGCTACATCAGGAATTGGGCTATTGGAAATTGCCAGTAAATACAGTAATTCAAATTCTGTAAGCGCTTCTCATTGGTCGGCAGAAACCAACCAATCTGAATAGGAGCGACAGTGAATCATTATAAGCTATGGAGAAGTATTGACCAATCAAATGAAAAGCCGGGACAGTTCAAATACAGTAAAAAAGGCAGAAAAGAGCTGATTGGTTGAGAACATATGAATCCACCAATCATATGTAGTGCGTCTATTGTGAGTGTAGCAAGAAGGGTGTGATAGAAGGGCGCCCTAAAAGTTATTACTGTCTATGGGAAATATTCTAGTACTGTGATTGGTTGGGGGGAAGAGGGGCTTGTCCTGCTTTGCCAATCAGTGGGTGAGCTACTTATCTCATAGACTTCTATGGGGAAAAGAAATGCAGAGCGAGTTCTGTTTGTGATTGGCTAAGTTAAAAGAGGCGCGGTTATTTGGGCCCAAAAGGGAGAGGCGAGCGACGCTCTTATGTGTTTTCCAATGCAATCTATAATAAAACTGTACATGCCCAAAATCAAATGATAAGACTCACGAAGTTGTACCGATCTCTACTGTATATAAAATGAACGATAATATGGGGATAATGAAAATAAACAAATAAAAATGAATTAAATGAAAGTAGCTCGTGCTCTGATTGGTCGGGATAGCCAAGCCCCCGCTACTTCAACCAATCAGCTCTTTTCTGCCTTTTTTAAATGTATTTTGAACTGTCCCGCCTTTTCATTTGATTGGTCAATACTACTCCATAGCTTAAAATGGTTCCCTGTCGCTCCTATTCTGATTGGTTGGTTTCTGCCGACCAATGAGAAGAGCTTACAGAATTTGAATTACTGTATTTCCCCGCAATTTTCTATATCCCAATTCCTGATGTAGCGCCGGTGACGGCGACAAACGCGTTGTTAGGGATTGGATTGAAGTATGTTTTTAAAAGGTTTTAGCTTTTTTTCAGATAATGTTTTACACCTAATAAAAAAGATTTTTGGATTCATACTCCATGCCGCACGGAGCTGAGATTTATTTCTTTTGTGATCTTATATATTTTTCCTGTAATTTTAAATGATCAACTTTTTCAATGAATTTAATCGCTTTTAGACAACTTTGATTTTTATCTTTATTAATGAAATTTTTTTCTAGACAATGCTTTTTTATTAGTGCACAGTTGTAACAGTCAACCTAGAGCACATTTTGCCCCATTCCATTACGTTCTCGCTTCACTTCGCCTCCTCCGGCTAATTTAAAACCCCAATTCAACTGGGGTTGCCTGTCGGCTGTCGGCGGGCAATGCGCCGCATTTTCCCGACCCCGCGATTGCTTCCCTGGATTATTGGGAATGTGGTGCGTCCTGCCCCAGAATGCCCACACTGCGCCCATTCACGCCCCTTTTTTTTGGCGCCCCGAAAGTGGCGAAGGTTGCGCCTAACCCGGGCATATTTGTGTCGCGGGATTGGGGAACCCGGTGAGGAGCAGTTTCTGCAAAAATTCGGGTGAAAACCCGATCTTCCCTTGTCGCCCTTTGTTTTAAAAAAACAAAGGTTTCTAAAAACGCGATCGAAGAAAAAAAAAAAATTTATGGAGTAAAACAGGGGCAGATATTTTAATAAAGTCCGTCATCAGGTACATGAGCTTAGGTGGTGTGTAGTGGAGGAAATCATAGGCGGTGATGAGAACACTCTTCAATCCCGTTTGCTTCAACGTGAAGCATATTGGATATTTAAGTCCCAAAGGGTATGAATGAAGCATTTAGTTTAAAAGCGTTTTTACAATAGGTGACATGGTATATATAGTTGCATGTTACTTGATTTTAATTTGGTAAAGGGTATATTTTTTTTAAAAATTTAAATTTTAAACAATTATGTGAGTATGTCGTAGGTTTTTAAAGGGGGCCTGACCTGGGGTTATTGACGTAGTTCCGTTGGGGGGAAAATTTTCCCCAAGTGGCCCCCACTTCGGGGGAAGGAGGGGTTTCCCCCAAAAAATTTAAATTTTGGGCCCCTTAAAACACTTTTATGGTAACTGTAACCATTTGCTCCGTAATTTTTTAAGTTATCTATTTTTCATGGACTCCCTTATTTCCCCTTTTTGAAGTTGCAGGGATTTTTCTTGAATGGATCACGGGTTTTTTTCCCTTGAGTTTGTTTAATTTTTGTTTAAAAAAACCCAGAGAATGTATGGTATTTAATTTTTTTTTTATAAAAAGTAACATTTGAATAACTTTGGGAAATGATATCATTTTTATATCGATTTTTGATATAGGGGGAAAAGGGGAAAAAAAAACCCCTTTTTTTCCCGTCTTTTCCCTGTGATCAGCTTATGTGAAATAAGTCTTTTTGTGGGGTTTAAATATTTGATGTGATGGCCCTATATTCCCAGCTTTCCCCTGACCTCCTCACTGTATCCATAGTATTGGTGCCTATTGAAAACGCGGGTTTCTTGTGTTTCCTTTCTACCCCGGTGAAACCCAGATCTTTTCCCACCCCCCAACCCTAGCCCAAAAACCTTGCTCCCTTCCCCTGTTTTATCCCCACTACGGCCTACTTTGTGTTTTTTTCCCCCTTTTAACCTGGCCAAAAACCGCAGGCAAGTTGCTTCAAAGGTAGCAACCTGGGGGTTTTTGATAAAGGAAACCCCACCCGCCTTGCAGTTTTTTTCTGGTAAAAACCCCTTTGCCCCTTAGTTTTCCACTCCCTGGTGCGGCTTACACCATCGCTTGTGGTTGCTCAGTGAATCCACTACCTGTTGTTGTTACAGTAAGATCAAGCCATGGATCCCTCCAAGGTGCTGGACATCCAAGATGTCTTCGGGGGGGGGGGGGGTCCCCCAGCTGATAAACCAGTTATAGTTCCCCCGCATATAAACGGTTAAACAGTGTTTGTGCAACTTTCAGAGCTAACGGAGAAAGCCCCCTTAGCGTTTACCTCGGGGAATCTGTATTCAGATGGCATTTTTTTTGGTCAAAAGGGCTGGGCTCCCAGGGCTGAAAAAATTTCGACGGGCCCCAAAAAATTCTTATAGTTTAAAACATTTTTACACCTTCCCAAAATGTAATGATGTTAAACCGGGTTCCCTACTGAATGCTTCAAAGTAGCGCTTGTGGTCAGCCTTTCCCCCGGGAAAAACCCTGGATGGGCCTTTCCCCCTCTGGGCGGGGGGACGATCCGGTAAAGGTTATTTTAAAGGAATTCAAACCCTTTAGTTCTGCTTTTTGTTTTTGGGGAAAACCAAACTTCTGTCTTCTGTTTGGAAATTGCAATGCTGAATTTCCTCATCAAGGGGATTTTTTTTCCCAAATTCCACAACCCTGCCCTCAGTTTACCCGGGGAATGACCAGCCCAAGGGGCCACGTTCAAGAAGGGTCTCTTCAGCATAATAAAATATGTATAATCTGGACCTTCTGTCTTCCCTGAATGATCTAATCCACTTGGCCACTCATATAGGTGTGCGTTTAACCGAGACCGGAGCAGCTACCCCAAGAATGCAAACTGGTCCAGTCGCGCCATTTACGCCGTCTTGCTCCAGTGTTCCCAAGGCCTACTTTGCTGCCTCCTGTGAAGAGCCCATGCAGGTGGACAACCCCCCTTACCGAAAAAAATATTTCTCTTGGGAATGAGGGAATTTTTGCTTCTACTGTGCCATTCCAGAGCACTACTTCAGGAATTGCATGCACAGGATACGTGGGAGAGGCGTCCCTAGGTGTGGATAATCCATCTCCACATCTGACCATGTTGGTGCAAATCTCGACCGGTTCTGGAATCTTATTTCAAGTTTCTGCTTTTCTTTACTCTGGACTCCTTGATCAGCCGGGAATTGCATGGATGTGTCACTGGTGTCTAAGTATCGCCTTCCGGTGGTCTGCCTAGGCAAACATCTGGTCATATCCCCCATTAGTGGAGAACTTTTAAGTGACTCCAGCATATTGTCTCAAATCAGGAGGTCCAATTTGTGTCAAGGTTCTGGCGTGCCTTTTGCTCTCAGCTATGGGTAAAACTGGACCTCTCCTCTGCTTACCATCCTCAGAATAATGGTCAACCGGGTCTTGGGCAAATACTTGCTCCACTTCGTGCCAGTGCATCAAAAGGGCTTCAATTTTGGGCGTTTTCAGCTTAAAGGGGAAGGGGGGGTATCTCTTTCTCCCCCCTTTGGGGCCCCCGCTCTTTTTCAGCCTGGAGAAATCTCTGTAACAGCTCGCGGTCCAGCCTAGAAAAAGGTGGAAGCCAAAGGGGGAGGAAGATCGGGGGTTTGCATATGATTGATCACTCTAGATCTTTCATCACGTTTGCCATAAAAACTATAATATCCTCAGCAAATAATGTTATTTTTAAAGCCTTGTTTCCCAAAATTAAAGCCCCGAAATATTAGTCCCTTTCCCAAAGGGGCTGTGTTTAAAAGTGTTTTTTTTGTATCAGAAATTTTATCTGTAACTGATATGGATTTAAAAAATTTTTTCTAAATTCTTTTGTTCTTTTAAGGGTGATAGATAAATAATAAAGGTCCTCATCCCCAAAGAAGATGTTACCAGAGTTTTGGATGGAGGGGAAAAAAAAATATGTTTTTTATGATCAAATTTAGCTTTGTCCTATGATATTAATCATTTGGGCCCCTGGTGACTTTCAAATTTTACGTCTATTTTATATATTTTATTCCTGTCCTTCGTCCCTGCATTGACTATCGGCGTCTTAACAAGATAACCATAAAAAATAGGCATTCGTTGACAATAATTTTCAAGCTCTTTGGGCCCTTACAGGGATCCAAGATCTTCAGGAACTTGATTGCCCGGGGGCCCTTTCAACTTGATTGCATACAGGAAAGGGGACGAAGGAAGACGGCCTTTTCAGTAAAACGCGGTCATTTTTAAAAAACTAGGATGCCACTTGGCCCATGCAACGCTCCTGCTGTCTTCCAGAACTTCTTTTAATGAAATTTCAGAGACCTCCCATTTTATTTTTTATTTATTGTATATCGGATAACATCTTGCCAAGTTTAAAGGTATATCACAAAAAAAAAAAACAAATAAATAATTCGGATAAAACCCAAATTTAAATTAAAAATAAATCCAAAAAATAATTTACCAGGATATCAAAAAATAAAAAATACTGACTAAAATTTTTTTTTGATTAATTTATCTTAAAAAGTACCAGGGCCCCCAAAATTCATTTAAAAAATGGATTAAAAGTAATGAACCCGGGGTAGTTGATCCCCCTGGACCACCCCAAAGGTGGTTTTTTTAAAACCACACATAATTCCCCCAAATTTTTTTTTTTTTTTTTCCTTTTTTAAAAAACCCCCCAAACCCCCCCGGGGGGGGGGGGGGGGGGGGGGGGCCCGGGGTGGACTTGCTGTGGTGGGATTCCACCAGGGGGGGGGTTTTTCCCCGATGTGACCCGCCTGCGGAGGCAGCCGGGTTTCGGCGTGTACAGAAGCAGTAAAAAAATCTCGTAGTCGGGGTAGGCCAGAAGGTCAGAGCAGGGGAGCGGGGAACATGGTCGGGAATGGGGAGAGAATGGAATTGGGGAAACCCGGGAAAAAAGGGAAAAAACCGGGGCTTAAAAAAAGGGGTTCCGCATAGGTCGGGCACTATGGATTCGGAGAGGGTTTCCCAAAAGGGGGAAGCCGTTATATAGGGTCGGGCTGGCAAAGAACCAATTACCGGGTTTGGGTGGCCCTTTAAATCTGAGAGAGCCCGGGGCGCCCTGCGCCCCCAAGGAGTGGGGGGCATGCAACCGGGCAGGGGCCCACCCGGGGCAGGAGCGCAGCCAGGTAAGTGAATGCGCCCAGGGGAGCGAGTGGGCCCGCGGCCTGACAAGCGGATCGTGGCGCCACTCTTTTTCCCGGTGCAAAGGGGAGAGCGGGGGGGACCCGGGGACACTAAATTAGGAGTTTGGGTTTTCATATAAACAAGGGAAGGTTTTTTCATGTTAATCCATAAAAAATGGGTTTCCCAAAAAAAAGATTTTACAGCTAATATCCCAAAATGATAAAAACCCTTAATTAAAAAAAGTCAAAAGACAAAAAAAAGTTTGTATACTTTTTTTTATGTATAATTTTAATTTCAAAGTGAAAAGAAACAAAAAGTAAGACAAATAAAATTTTATCGTGTTTTAATTTCTGACTAAAGAGAAAATAAAGTGCCCAAAAAAGAGAAAAGAGAAAAAATTTTGGGGAAAAATAGGGGAAAAAAAATCACATAATGAATTAAAAATATGATACCAGGAGTAAGTATACAATAAAGACATAAAGGAAAGCAGATAACAAACAGTTACCCAAGTGTAAAATGTCAGACAGGATTCACTAATCAATACAAAATTATTTAATATTGTATATTTTTTTACATCCTGTGTGATTATATTTGGATTGACAAGCTTAAAAAGTCCAGTCTGCAAATTCTTGGGTACATTGTTTCCGACAGAAGTCTTCAAATTGGGGTTTTTGCCAAATTTTTGATGTACTCAATGAGTGAGGCTCCCGGGGCCTTTCAAAGCTTCTTGGGCTTCACAAATTTTTTATGCCAGTTTATCCCTATTTTTCTATTGGGGGTGGCGCCCAAGTAGCCCCTTTTAATAACAATGGTAACCCTAAACTCTGGCTGCCTGTGGCAGAAGAAGCATTCAATCATTTGGAATCTGCCTTTGCCTCTGCACCAATCTTGACTCATCCAGATCCTGACAAGCCTTTCCTCCATGAAGTAGACGCATCATCCGTGTGGGCCAGAGCGATCCTTACATAGAAATCTTCCAAGGGCAAAAACGTCACCTGCAGTTTCTTTTCCAAGACTTTCTCCCCTACTGAGAAAAATAATACCATTGTTGACCATGAGTTGTTGGCCATTAGATTGGCCTTTGAAGAATGGCACCATCTACTGGAAAGGGCTTGTCACCCGATCAATAGCTATACTGATCACTAGAACCTCCTGTATCTACAGACAGCACAACGATTGAACCCATGGTAAGCAAGATGGTCTCTTTTTTTCTCTCATTGAAATTTCTTGTTACACTTCAGACCAGTGGACAAGAGTATCTAGACTGATGCCCTATCTCGTGCTTCAGATACTGTGGGACTTGACCACGCTCCTCAGCACATCGTTCCTCCTGAACGCATGATTCCTGCGACTTCCTTTGATCTCCAATGTGTTCCACCAAGAAAGACTTACGTATGTCATGTCTTGCACTTAGAAATCTTGAAATTGGAATATTATATTAGGCTGGCCAGTCATCCTGAAATCCTAAAATCCTTATTTATTATATCACAAAATTATTGATGGCCTAATTTTGTCCAGGATGTCATAGACACTATTCTTTCTTGTGCCACTTGTGCCTGCAACAAGACTCCTCACCTTAAACCTGCCAGCCTACTTCAACCCTTCCCCATTCCGGAACGACCCTGGACTCACATCACCATGCATTTCCTTATGGGCTTACCACCCTCTTCTAACAATACAGTGATTTGGGTGGTTATTAACCATTTCTCCAAAATGTCTTTGTGCCTCTGCCTGGACTGCCTTCTGCTCCTCAACTTATCCTTCCCTTCTTACATCATATCTTCTGTTTACATGGATTTCCTTTACATATTGTCTTCGACCGAATAGCTCTTTTCCTGTCTAGATTCTGGCTTGTTCTTTGTAACTGTCTTCAAATCCAACACCTGGTGGGCCCTTCAACTTGATTCCTTTCATACTAAGTACCAGGCGGATAAGAGACAAAGACCTCCTTGACCTTCAACCCAGGAGATAATGTCTGGTTCTCGGCCAAATATGTCTGGCTGTAGATTCCCAGCGTCAAGTGGCACCCAAGATTCCTAGGACCGTTTGAAGTCATCAAGCTCCTCAATCCAGTTACCTATAAGCTACATCTGCCTCCAATCATGCGCATCCCAAACTCCTTCCATGTCTCCCGCCTCAAACCTCTAGTCCTCAATCGCTTCTCCCAAAATACTGTCTCTCCATCTCCTGAGGCCAATTCTGATGGTATCTATGAGGTGAAAGAGGTCCTTGCTGTAAAAATTGTGAGAGGGAAATAATACTTTCTCATTGACTGGAAGGGGTTCAGACCCGAGGACCGGTCTTGAAAGCCTGAGGCTAATCTTTCTACTGCTCTCTTCTGTAAATTTTTTAGGGGCTAAAAGAAGGGGAGACCTAAGGAGAGGGTACTGTTATGGAGCACGCCGCAGCCCCCGCACACCTGCTTAGGAATTCTTTTACGCAGGGTGAGTTGACATTTTCATTGGTTCCATATTGGTGTATACAGGAACTTTTGATCTCCTTTTAATACATTGTTTGGAATGCAGTCTTGGCTATGAGAGCCCCCTGGTTATAATGACAAATCCATCGCACCACCATGTCAAATGACATATAAACCACCGAGCAAAGCTGAGGGTCAATGCTATCATTGACTGACAAATCTTTGGGGAATTATAAATGGTAGATCAGCCTAAATTTGTTTCTTCGGAACCACCCCCAGAGCCGACACAATAAGGTCAGGAATAGGCTTGGAAGCGAACGGACCCGTCATTCTCCTCAACATTACCTCCTTCGCCAGTGTCTCCGCTACCACTGCAGGATGCTGCGTGGCAGACTAGAGATTTTTAGTCAAAAAAGGAACAACATGAGGAGGTGAAGGGATCCGAAAACCAACCTGGAAACCTTCCCTTAATAAGCGTATCCCCCCACTGATTTGGAAACCTAATTAGAAACGGCTCCATCACTCCAATGGGTATTACAAGAGCCCCTGCCCTTACTCCTCCGGTAACACTGTGATGATCCATGAGAGGCCACGCTGCACAGGGAGCATTCGTGTTTGAAGTGACAACCGGTCCCAAATAAACATTGGCTCTCATTAAATTGCCAACAGACCCCTGCCTTTGCCCTGGCTGACCTTCTCCACTGATAGACTCTGAACCCTTGCTGGCCGGATCCCCCGGCTTCCCCATAAAAAGACTGCCCATATCGTGTAGGTACCATCCCCTTCTGCGACAGGCTGATGTCCTTGTGATCCCATCGAATTGAAGGATGTACCAACTTCCGTTGATGAAATTATTTGTCATATCAGAGTCAGGTTTGTCCCCCATAAACCATCTAAACCTCCATATTGGCGTCCAATTAGCAAAACAGGTCCAAGCATTGTTCTGGCGCCTTCTTATCAATGACACTAGCCAAGACAGCAAAAGTCTGCACCCAATTGGAGAACGTTTTCAGAATCAAGTGCCCTCTTCACTTCTCCTCTTCCTCTTCTTGCTGTCATTCTTTTTTCCCTTATCCAAATTAAATTTCTCCAATGGGAGTAGGGAAAAAATTTCGACGTATTCGTCCTGTCAAATTTTTTACTTCACATCTTTAAATGCACGTCCAACGGCCCTCAAAGCACACATAAACCTCCCCGTTGGCCTTGCCGTCTTACCGAATCCCGTCCCCATACTCCTTCTCCATCCGAACTGACACAGTCACGCCCGAGTCCTCTACCCTAGAACTGCCAACAGAAATATTGCCGATCTCCTCCGACGCTGAAGGACCACCCTTACCCAATACTGTCACTGGCAAAACAGTCTCCCCAGGAGCCACCGGCAATTGAAAACTCAACAAGAGCTCCCTAAATGACCCCGCCAACTCCTGCCTTGGAACCTGGGAGTCCGGGTCCACCTGATCCAATACGTTGGGACCTAACGACCCTGCCCCCCGAACGTACTCAAAGACAAACCAAGAGAGGAATACGGACATGACATGGACAGGTACTCACCAGACTGCACGGGAGCTGTGATCCCATCAGCCATATCCTACGATCCCTGAAGAAAATATCCGCTCACTTGCCGGTTTCCCCCAGACTCCCAGACAGCCAACTCCTCCTGGTCCCGATCCGACTGTGCTTGAATGCCAGGCCACCTGATGACCGCAGAATCCAGCGGGAGTACAACCCCTGCACTCGGGCACTGAATCACCGGGGAGGTACACGGCCAGCGGAGTGTGCCCGTCAGAAGAAAAAGGACCAATGTCTGCGCAGAAGCTGGAATTCTGTCCTGCTGAAGGCAAAGAGTTCCAATGATGTCGCCTGGCAGATCCCCCGACCGTGATAACACCAGGTGGGCCGTCCGTCCCCTTCGGCATCGAGACCTCTGGAGCCCCAGCAGTAACCACCCCAGAATTCAGAGAGGTCCTGCTGCGCTCTGTTGGACCCACCCACCTGGGCGGATTCCTTCCAGGCTGAACAGCCTGAGGCTTAGCTGCCGGGCATGCCACCCGGCCTGGAGGGTCCCGAAAGGGGCTCCTGTGGCGCATGCAGGCTCTGGGGGTGAAATCTGGGCTCAGCCTGCTGGGAGGCTGAGTCCTTCGTCTGGCCACTGGAGACTGCCATGGAGGACCAGTAGGAGATGAAGAAGGAGCCGCAGGTAATGCAGCCTTCCCTAAGCTTCCCTTACCTGGCTCTGCAGCCACTCAGTCCCCCAATTGGCTGCCGTCTGCCTAAGCAGGGTCAGCAGCTGCTCCACATCTGCCATACTCTTGCACCCGTCCTAACACAGTGGTGGCTCAATGAGGGACAGTGAGAGCAGCGCGGGTCAGTGCGAATAAGTTAATGCTGACCGCACATCTGTGCCCGCGCCATGTAGGGCGCGGTATTTATACTCCGCTCGCTGCATGGAGTGCGTCCTCATGCAGAGTCGAGGCGCTAGATCATGTGGGGCCTACTCAGAGGGCTCCGCTCCCATGTCTGGCCTCGTGCTATAGCAATTAAAAAGAGAGCAAATTCAGTAGTATCGTGGCAGGAAATCTGAACAAATTTTGAAATTAGATTGAACACAGTAGCCCAGAAAGAGAGGAAGCCTGGACACTGCCAGAAGATATGGGGTATAGAACCCTGGGAGCCACACGCTGTCCAGCAAAGTGCTGAGGCACAAGGATGCTGTATATCAGAGATAAGCAGAGGGGAGTATAGTACCAAATAGCATTGATAGATTTGCTCTCCAAAATTTGCAGAAGCAGATGATTTGTGGGCAGAGGCGTAACTTCAAGCTCTTGGGCCCTAGTGCAAAAAGTGAAATGTGGCCCCCTAGCTACCATGTGCCATTTACAATACTGGTGTCTCCTTATGCGGCAAGTGGGCTATTGGACCCCCTCAGGCTGCAGGGCCCAGTAGCGACTGCTACTGCTGCACCCCCTCTAGCTATGCCCCTGTTTGTGGGTCCATTTTAGGGCAAGTGTCATTGTTGTAGGGAGAACGTTTTCCCCAAGTCTATTTCCCAATTAAGTATATTGGCTGTTTTGAAGAATTTATGGATGATAACAATAAACAATATTTATAGGAAGTAGGATAGTACATCTCTTTAAGGGATTTGCCTTTGGAAAGTGGATTATCTGATTATACCTAAAACTTTCCTTTTCGGTGACATGATAAGTATCGATTAGATTTTGAAAGATTTGGAGACTGTCGTCATCATAAAGGTCATCAATGGTATTAATACCTCTAGATTCCCATTCCACAACAGAAAGATTTGGGATATTCCTGGATAAGGAAGAAATTGGAAATATACTAAAAAAAACTGGGTATAGAGGGTAAGAGGTTCGGATTTAAAAATTTCCTATAATTAAGTGTAGTCCACGGCTTCAGAGATTGTGATCCTAAAAGATCAGACTCCATAGTTTCCCACAACTTATAAGGGATAGGATTCCATCAATATTCTGCTTGTTCAATGGACAAATGCATAAGATAAAACTGAAGGTTTGGAACTCCTAAGCCCCTAAGTCCTAAAGGATGAACCAAAAATTTTAATAGTGTCATTGTTTATTGTACGGTAAAATAACATGACTCATTTATAGGCTAGGTCGTTACTCACACAATGATATGAAATGCGTGTACTTTTTTATTTTTGATCTTTTTGGAGGCAGTTACCGCTATCAGGCCTCCTGCTCTGCTGTATCTTTTAGGCCAAAAGAGACCTAGGTGATACCAAGAGCAATGTCCCTGTTTAGGAGGCGTGATGACGTCATGCCTGAAACTAACTCCTGGACTGAGGTCCTCCATGGAGGACCAGGTAGAGGTGAGAATAATGTGTTTCATAGTTTTTTACAATCAGTCAAAGGGGCCATATCTACCTACAGGAAGTTATATACAGGGGCCATACCTGTCTTCAGGGGCCATACCTACTTTCAGGGTCCATATCTACCTACAGGGGCCATATCTATATACAGGAGGCTACATATAGGGGACTGTATTACTACAGGGGTCATATCTACTTACAGGAGGCTATATACAGGGGGCTGTATACCTTCAGGGGCCATATGTACCTACAAGAGGTTATATACAGGGGACTGTACAGCTACAGGAGTCATAACTATCTACAGGAGCTTATATACAGGGGGATGTATACCTTCAGGGGCCATATCTACCTTCAGGGGCTATATATACCTACAGGGGACATATCCACTTACAGGAGGCTATATAAAGGAGGCTGTATACCTTCAGGGGGCAAATCTACCTACAAGAGGTTATATAAAGGGGACTGTTTAGCTTCAGGAGTCATAACTACCTACAGGAGCTTATATACAGAGAGATGTATACCTTCAGGGGCCATATCTACCTTCAGTGGCTATATATACCTACAGGGGCCATATTTACCTACAGAAGGCTTTGTAAAGGGGGACTGTATACAATCAGGCGCTATATGTACCTATAGGGGCGATCTCTACCTCCATGGGACTGAAAACCTTCAGGAGCCAAATCTTCATACAGAAGGCTATATACATACAGGGTCCATATCTACCTTCAGGAGGCTATATACCTAAATGGGTCATATCTACCTACAGGCGACTGTATACCTATTAGGGTCATATCTACCTACAAGGGGCTGTATATCTACAGGTAGCTGAATACCTACTTACCAACAGGGGACAGTTTACTTACAGAGAGCTGTATACCTACAGGTGCCATGTCTATCTACAGGAGACTGTATATCTGCAGGGGTTATACCTACCTGCAGGGGGCATATCTATTTACAGGAGGCTATATACATACAGGGACTATATCTACCTACAGGGACCATATCTAATTACAGGTGGCTGTATACCTTCAAGGACAATACCTAGTTACAGGGGCCTGTATACTTACAGGGTGCTGTATGCCTACCTACCTACATGGGGCTGTATACTTACAGGGGACATATATACCTACCTATCTACAGGGAGCTGTATATCTACCTACAGGGGGATATATACCTATCTACCTACAGACGACTACAATACTTACCTATAGCGGACCTATTTACCTACCTACTGGGAACTATATACCTACCTAATGGAGGGCAACATTACTTACGTAATGGGAGATGCCCATACCAGAGGTAGGAATTGGTAGGGAAGTTCTGGAAAAGTGAGAGTTCTAAGATGTTTGTGTGGCTAACTCTCCGGTGACGAATTTTGCTCCGGGAGAAGTCATCATGGCGTTCTAAGGCGAATGAAGAAGAAAAGGGAAAAAAAACGACTCAGAGAATGACTCATGGGATAAGAAGTCTCCTGTGAGTCCCTGGATGTCAGGGGATGTTTTGTTTCTGTGTTGGATCAGTGCTGTAATGTATTTATTTATTTCTGCGAGTGGTTGGGGGGGCCCAGTGCATAGCTCTGCCCAGGGGCCCATAATGCTGTTATGACAGCCCTGGAGCTACCTAATAATCCCACAGATGAAAGGAAATTGGCCAGTAAGCCACACACAGCAGCACCCTATGGGGTTAAATACCTGCAGAGTGAGGCGGTGTCTCCCTATAGCTAGAAGGAACTAAAGCAGTAGCAAAGTGTTTGCAGCATGGACAGACAAAAGGGAGAAACGCACAGCAATGGCAGCAAGTAAGTCGCTGACCATGCGAATAACGGCATGACATTAAGGCTCTACATTTGGCTCATATACCAGGAGACTTCCCCAGCGTATATACTAAATGTAGGCCTGACTGATGTGAACAAGGTCCTAGGTGTTGATCAAACACTTATTTGGCGTGATAGAGAATAAATGTTTATTTTAATGTGAAAAAGGAAATACATTCCTGCTGATCTCCTCTGGCAGCTGCTTATCTCCATCACAATATGGGAAGAGTCAGAAGATCCCACCACACACATTCACCACTCACTTCTATCTAATATGGAAGCCCAGAGTAAGAGTCCAGGTGAGTTACTCTCCAGCAAAAAGTGAAAGAGTCTAAGGGGTTTGCCTATCTATGAATGAGTCTATGTGGTGGACCATTGGTGGAAGCTGCGACCAGTGAGCTGGTCTGGTCCCCAGGGGATGTGATGTTGTATGACCTGAAGACTGGAGAAGCTGCTCAGTAAGTTATCTGAGGCTTTTCGTAACGTCAGGCATAGAAAGAAATGGATTCCTATGTATGAATAGTTTATCATTAGAAATGTTGCAGATACACAAACAAGGTAAAACAGCGACCAATAGGCCGAGCTTCAATAGATGCAACAAACATGAGCAGATGAATAAGAAATAGATCTGCATTGATTGAAATGACTGATTGGATCGTGAATAACAACTTATTATCCGGCGTCCGTGGAGTTAATCAGCTGAGCAGTAGATTTGTAGATGAATGAATTTCTCTTCTCTCAGCCGCTTCCGTCTCCTGCGGGATTTCCATGTTCATGTTAGAAACTAATGAGCGGTTGAGAGAAGCTCTCATCTGTAAGGTATCATTAAGGCGACGTCATCGTCTCTGCTCGATAATTACACAAAGACGACAGAGGGACTAAGAAATAGAGAACTCGGAATAAGAGACGTAGAATAAACCGTGTGGTCACAAGAGAATAGACAAAGACCAGAGACTTATAATTATCTACAGAGAACTGAGAGCAAAGGAGAAAGCACATATCAGGAAAACTGATAAAGACCAATTCTATCAATGTCATATCTATCTATCTATCTATCTATCTATCTATCTATCTATCTATCTATCTATCTGTCTGTATATCTCCTATCTATCTATCTATCTATCTATCTATCTATCTATCTATCTATCAATTTATCTATCTATCTGTATATCTCCTATCTATCTATCTATCTATCTATCTATCTATCTATATATCTATCTATCTGTCTGTCTATCTCATATCTATCTATCCAAATAAATAATTTATTTTATTTAATTTCGTCTAAGTCTTTAATTCTTTAGCATTTTTACAGCTTTACATATATTTCCTTAATTTTGGGAATTTGTAAAGAAGTAAAAAACATGACACCCAGAGTTAAAATATACTGCTCAGGGCATCACCCTAAAAAAACTTGTAAAAAAAAGAAAGTGCCAGAGCCAAAGTGTTCAACAAAATGGAGGCACATCAAAAAAATCTGCTAGTCAGTGCTCATAGTTAATATGATTCAGTGAAGGAGGGAAGGATTGAGTAACTATTATACAATTTTTGTACACTGTTCTGCAAGTAGTTTATAATGGCTTTATGGAGGTGGAGCCTGCAGATTAGGTGGAGTCCTCTAATTTTTGTCATAATTGAGTGCAGGGTCATTAAAATAATGGGTGTGGTTATGCAAATAGGGACTATGGCTAGGTACTTTATAATTTTATAAATTTTAAAATTCTTAAAAATTTTAAATTTTAAAATTTTAAAGTCTTGCAAAACAATGAAAAAATGCTGAGGATAGGTTTGAACGGAGTTTCATTGTGCCAGGCTTGGGCAGCCCCTTAAATGACACCCACCCTAACCCGTATAACATATGGTTGTATTACCCCCATAAGAAAGCCTCAGCACAGTGAAAGTATCACTTTAGCTTCTAAGCTTTTGTGCAGTCTGCTGTTAATTCTGCCTTGACTTTCTGGCCCAGGTCTTGGGTTTATTCCTGTACTGGGATTTTGGAGATCATAGATTAAATTCTGCTTAATCTCTCTGCTACTATTGGGTGTGGAGTTTCTCCCTGGGAAGAAGTAAGACCTGTTTTTTGGACATTTAACATAACCAAATAGAACCATGATTCCCACATGCTGTGGGTCAGTGTGATGGGTGCAATAGGACAGCATGTGGGCAGAGGCGTAACTTAAAGCCCTTGGGCCTAGTGCAAAATGGGGCCACCCAATTACTGTCTGGCATTTACAATACTGATGTCTTCTTATGTGGCAGAAATGCTTTTGGGCCCTCTCAGGCTGTAGGGCCTGGTAGCAACTGCTACCGCTTCACCCCCGCTCCTGCATGTGGGCATTGTGGCTCTATTTGGTTATGTGATATGCATGTATGGTTATGTTGATGCATGTAAATCTCTATCCCAAGAAATACAGATATTGCTTGGGTAATCATTGCTGCTTTGCCACCACTGGTGATTTTATTATTGAATGTATCTGCCACATTTCTTTTTATGTGGATCTTTACCTGTACCCCTGTGGGATAGTGGAACAGCCTCATTGTATTCAGTAAGCAAAATCATATGCATAATTTATGATTGTATCCTGTTGCATTTTGCTGTTTGGCTACAAGATGCCACTGTTTTCAGAATCTGGTTTATGTAAAATAGAGACTGAGACATGTGACAGACAGACACGAGGCAGCAGCCATCTTGGAGAGAAGGAGTGAAGGACACAGAAATCAGGCAGAGGACAGATGCTGAGCGTGGATTGAATCAGCTCTCCTGATTATGTTAGTCCATAAACTGTGATCAGCTCCTGAGAGAGAGAAGAGTCCGGCTGGTTGCATTGATGCTGTTGACGAGGAAAGCACAGTGAAGGAAGGAACACTCTGTGGGATCCAGGGACAGAGAGGAGTGACTATATCTGGGATATCGGTTCCAACAGAAGGGACCCTCACCTCAGAGCATTAACTGCCAGCCACCACAAGGTAGACCCAGGTCAAACGTGTGCACGCTAACTAATCCAGAACTATTTGCAGGCCTGTAGTTGGCCTAGTTAGGGCAGGTCTGGTTTCAGGCCAAACGTGTCTATTCAAGTACGATTCCTTATTTGGGACATTCGAGAGGGCTTGTCATAGCACTGTTAATATTGCAACTGGTTCGCATGTATAAATACTTGTGTTATATATACTTATCTTTTGGGAATAGTGGGAAGAGCTAGATAGGGTTGTAAGCTGCTGTGCTACACCACAAGCTCACCTTTGAACTGCGCCATGTTCCTGTCTTGTAAGGTATTAAGAGGTAAAGGGTGTTCCGCCTTTAGTCACATCTTTGTACATGAGTGTTTTGGGAATTTGTTACTTTTTCTGGCAAGTTCATTTAACAATCCTTTTGGTTGAACTGGTATTGGAGTCATTTTCCTCGTTCGTGACATTGCTGTATTCCGGGAAGCCTACCTTGGTAGTCGGCTTACACCCCCACTCATTCTACAGATGCCAGGGCATGATTATTACTATATGGGACACATATTGCAGTGCTCGTACCTTTCTGACAGTCTTCTTGCACAGCACATCCAACCAGGGCTACAATGACAGTTCAGCCGATGCCAAGTGACATGTGGACAGCTGAGGTGCAGTGAGCACAGGAGCCCCACGCGGTGATAGCATAGTGTGCAGCTGAAGACACCCCTTCAGAGCTGCAACTCCCTGAGCCTTATAGGCTGTAAGACCCAAGAACACAGAGGAAGCAAAGCGCTGATTGGTCCAACTTCTGACAGTCAACGGAAAGGGGAGAGACTGGTGCGGAAAGCCTGGCATTGACAATGCAGTACTCTCTTCACTGTAGATCCAGGTGACGTTACACCTGTTTTCACTGGGCAGGAGTCTGCAGGGGACCCCTCTGCTAATGGGGCCCCCAGGTAGCTGCCTACCCTGCCCAATTGAAAAGTCAGCCCTGGATGCAAAACTGAAGCATACAATGAACAGAACATTGGAACTGCATGGGAAACATGGAGGAGACTTGGTATAATAAAAGCCCAAGAATATGGATTCTTTAAGGAAGGAAATGTGCTGCCTAGTGTGAGAAATCTTGGGCTCACTTTCAAGTCATGGGTCCTTTAACAGGATAATGACCCACAAAACACAGCTTTTTTTTAAACTATTTTTTGCAGGATGAATTGGTGTTTTCTTTAGTACCACTTTGGGATTGATCACTTTCTAATCCGTTTTATGTGCAGTGAAATGAATAAAACTCAATGCCCAGGCGTGTTGTCCTCATAGACAACCTGGAAGCCCTGGTTAGGCTTCTTTGTCATCATGGCAGCCATTTGCACCCCATCATCACTTAGCAGGGTGCTGATGAAGACAAGCTGTGGGGTTGCAATTAATTGTGGCATCTAAGGGCTTAATCTCCGGAAGTGAAGTAAACCCCAGTCTCGGCTGTAGCATACTTCTGTATGAGTTAGGTGACCCTCTCTCCCCCCGTCCAGGAGAGGGACACACTCTCTTATAAGGAGAAGATCATAGTTCAGTGTAATGAAGGGTCACATCTGTGGTTCTACTCTGTCCTGGGTTATATGGGTATTCTGGCCGCTGTTAGTTTTATTACAGCTTTCTTAGCCAGGACATTACCGGACAGTTTTAATGAGGCCAAGTACATCACCTTCAGCATGCTGGTGTTCTGCAGTGTCTGGATAGCCATGATCCCGGCTTATCTCAGCACCAAAGGCAAATACATGGTGGCCGTGGAGATATTTGCCATCCTGATCTCTAACGCTGGGCTCCTGGGCTGTATATTTATCCCTAAATGTTATACAATTTTGTTAAGGCAGACAGACAGGAAGGCAGACAGACAGACAGACAGATAGATAGATATGAGATAGATAGAGAGATATGAAATAGGTAGATAGATAGATATGAAATAGAGAGAGAGAGAGAGAGATACAGATGTAGCAGAACTAAAAAGAACAGATAATATACCGTGATATCGCGGCACAGAGTGTTCTCTCTACTTTCCCAATGCTTTTCAATGTCCTTTGCTTACAGATGAGAGCAGATAACACAAGAAGCCATGATATTACAGTCAAGCTAGACTAGATAGATTGATAGATAGATAAATGATAGATGGATAGATAGATAGATAGATAGATAGATAGATAGATAGATAGATAAATATGGGATAGATAGATAGATAGATAGATAGATAGATAGATATGAGATAGATAGATAGATAGATATGAGATAGATAGGAGATAGATAGATAGACAACAAACAGATAGATAAATAAAAACGAAGAATCCACAGCACTCCTTGTTATAATGAAGAAAATGTGTCCTTTATTCACCCATGCAACTTGTAACGTTTCAACCCCACAATGGAGTCTTTCTCAAGCAATGTGATATACGCAAAGTAGGGGGTATTTAAACCCATAAACGTGATTACAATCCATTATTAACAATAAACTTACATATAGTGATTTGACCATATAAATTATACAAAATACAACATCCATCAATGTGTATACAATATACGTATTGTGTATACAAACATATCATTATAGTATATCAACATACATTATCCAAAAACACATGTGAATGATTAAAAAGCAATCAACTCAATTATATTACAAAGAACCACTCACCATAGGAAATAGTATAAAAAATGCCGCAGCATTGCGCATGTCAATGACACAAGCGCATCACATGATTGCCCATTCCTTCTATTGGCAGTCCAAGGCGCGTGCACGAAAAAACTGCGCACACGCCGTTATAACTAACGGCTGCCCACACTAAACAGGAAGAAACACAACTTAAAATGCCACTGCACATGCGCAGGCTCCTCCGTACATGTCACCCATCTCTTCAATTAGGAGGATAATTCTTAAAGCCAAACGCAGCGGCAGAATTGCATAGATGCACAAAACAACATAAAAACATGTTGTTGAACCCCAAATGATGTGGAACAGGCGCATAAACCTCTAATTATAGCCAAATTTGCACTTTTTAAGGGGCAGAAGAGAAAAGGGGAAACAACAACCTAATTAAAGGCATATGCACCCCAATCTCAATTAAAGGAAATACCAATCCTCTCCAATCAAGAAAAGATCGGATATCCTCTTAATACTCCTATAATATGCATAAGCTACAAATAAGGAGGGCGCAAAGCCAAAGGGCAGTGCTAGCTAACCTGTCCACTAGGGGTCAAAGACCAAAGATGTGCATCAACTGCATATATAAAATAAAACAAAAAAAATTTCATATAGAAGAATTGGGCAAAAAAAGAAAAAACATTTTTCTAAACATAATATTACATAAAAAACATAAATCATTCCACGGTGAGAGGTTCTTCAGATTCAATCCAAAAATCATAATATCAGAATCCATCTAAGAAAAAAGAAAGAGAAAGTAAGTTGCAAGATAATTATGAAAACCTTCATATTTATTACTTTTGCATATATCTAACCTACACCAGAAGGAGAAATGAAAAAACAAAGAGCAGTATTCGCTAGAGGCAAGCCCACATCCTACATACCAGGCAGTATCTTAAATTCCACATTTAAGCCATTAGGTTTTAATGAATTGTAATAAAAAATCCAGTATAGTTCCCGACGTTTCAAAGCAGTAATCCTATCACCACCTCTCCTGTTACTAGGAACATGATCAATGAGCATAAATTTCAAATCCTTTTCACTATGTCCCATTTCCACAAAATGCTTTGGTACAGGCAAATCTAATTTCTTTTTTCTAATCGTGTATCTATGTTGATTGATGCGCGTTTTTGCATCACATCTTGTCTCTCCAATATATAACAACTTACACGGGCACCAAAGAGCATATATCACCCAATCTGAATGACATGTAAGATAATATTTAATGCTATGTGAAGGTTCACCCTGTGGATGATAAAAAACTTCTCCTTTCTGCAAAAAGCCACAATTCACACATGATAAACATGGAAAACAACCTTTCCTCGAGACACCAAGATATGACTGTCTAAGACCCAATTTTCCACCTACATCAGACCTAACCAGGCGATCCTTCAAGTTCTTACACCGCCTGTAAGACATAAGTGGCCTGTCAGAAAATTCTTTGACATTTTCGTATGATTTCTGAATTATAGACCAATGTCTATTAATAATGCCAGAAATTTTTCCACTATAATCATTATAGATAGATACAAAAGGAATCCTCTCATTACTTCTACATTGTCTACAGATAAAGGTTTCTCTTCTGGTTAATCTCTTCACTTTAGAGCAATGTTCCATTAATAAATCCCTGGGGTACCCCCTAGAGAGAAAATTCCTCACCATTTTATCCAGTGCTAGATCCACTTTATCTTCTCTGTCAACAATACGTCGAACCCTCAACATTTGGCTAAAGGGAAGAGAGTTGATCATCCGTCTAGGATGGCAACTCTCATAACATAAAGCTGTATTTTTATCTGTTGCCTTCACAAACAAATTAGTACACAATTTACCATCTATAATAGATACCTCTGTATCCAAAAATTGGATTCTATCCAGGGAGAAAGTTACTGTGAACTGTAATTTAGAATCAATACTATTTAAGAACTGATGAAACAACAATAAATCATCCTGACTACCACACCAAATTAGAAAGACGTCGTCTATGTATCGCCACCACCCCAGAACCGAATTGAAGTGGTGGGACACATAGACGAACATCTCCTCTATCCAGGCCATATACAAGTTGGCATAAGATGGGGCTACATGAGACCCCATAGCAGTCCCCTGTAACTGTAAATAAAAAGAATCCTCAAATAAAAAATAATTGAAGATAAGTACTAAATCCAACAAAATCAACAAAAAATCACAACATTTTCTGGAAAAATTAGTTTTATCCCAAAAATATTTCACAGCATTCTTACCCCTTTCATGGTCAATAGACGTGTATAAAGAGACCACATCAAAGGATACCAAAAATGCCCCTGCTGGTACCTCAACATTTTTGATTTTCTCCAAAAAATCGGTAGTATCCCTTAGATACGATTTTACACCTAGTACTAAGGGTGACAATACACGATCAAGAAAGATAGAAATATTACTAATTATGCTACCCTAGCCTGACACAATAGGTCATCCTGGTGGGTCAACTAAAGATTTATGAATTTTTGGAAAGACATATAGCACCGGTGTTGTAGGAACATCTATCTTTAGAAAATCAGATAGCTTCTTATCCAAAATATTTGTATCTAAACCAATAGTAATAATATCTAGAATTTTCTTCTCAAATATCTTTTTAGGATCTTCAGTTAATTTCCGATATACTAAACTATCATTCAACTGCCGATAAACTTCCCTCAGGTACATACTTAAATCCATGATCACTGTTGCACCACCCTTATCTGCAGGTTTCACTATTAAACCACGATCATTAGCCAAATCTAGTGTTGAGCGATTGCATTGGCTATCGAGATCGAGCGATAGTCGATAGTCGGCCGCTATCGATAAGGTTTTTCGATAGTGAGCATCGATTATGAGCGATTACCATTAAAGTCTATGGGAGAGCAACAACACCTTCATTATTACACCCAAACAAGGCTGGAGAAGCTGAAATTAACATCCACAACAGTCAAATGGATACGTGCTACATCTTAGGCAACACACTTAGGTTATAAAAGTCACAGAAAAAAAGTCACAGACCATTCACTATCCCTGTCTTGTACCACAGCCTGACCCTTAAACCTGCATCACCCACAAATTAAAAAAAGTGCCAGAAGGCAGTATGATTTGAACCATCATGTTACTTGAACTGGACATTGAATATCCCTGTCCTGGAACGCAGCATGAGCCCCAAACCTCCAAGGTCCCCCAGATTTAAAAAGTGCCGCAAAAAGGAGTCTTTCAACCACCATTTTAGTTGAACTGGACACTAACTATATCTGTCTTGTACCGCAGAATGACCATTAAACCTGTCTGACCCACATTTTAAAAAGTGCCAGAAAAAGGAGTCTTTCAACCACCATTTTAGTTGAACTGGACATATACTGTCCCTGTCCTGGGCCACAGTATGACCATTAAACCTGTCTGACCCCCAGATTACAAAGTGCCGGAAAAAGGAGTCTTTCAACCACCATTTTAGTTGAACTGGACATTGACTAGAACTGTCCTGCACCGCAGCATGACCCCAAAACCACATGACCCACATGACGATGATGATGATGACATTTGTGGCCGTGACTGGGAGGACGAGGAGGTAAGACTGCTGGATGCAGGTTGCATTAACCACTGAAGGACAGATTGGCGACGATGTTACTTAGATTCACAGGGCCCTGACCCAGCGATGACAAGCCTGACGGTCCTGCAACTGGAGATCCGCTGGCATGCGTGTTGTCGCCAGCACTGGAAGGTGCACCTTCTCTCGTACCTCTACCTCCATGTCCTACCACCCTCTTTGCTCGCTTACCACCTGCATTTCGCTCCATGTTCAGAAATATAAAAATTTGAGAAGGTATCGAATAGTTTTGGAAAGTCTCTTATTAAAAGATGGCAAATCACAGCTATTCTCAAATCCCTCTAATCAAAACAAAATTGCTGGATTCAAATTTAACTGCAAGGTGTCTATCAACAAATCTGGACTGGGCAAAAGTCCAAAAAAAACACGTATCTGTTATTTTGGGTATAATAAACGTTATTTTTTGCTACTTTAAATTCACCTGTGGTGAATATAGAATTGCTGTTTTAAGATTTACGTGGATGCTGCGTCAATGAACAATGCTGGGTGTGCAAAAGTCAAAAAACACGTAACTGTTATGTTTTCGTATGATACACGTATTTTTTGCACCTTTCAATTCACCTGTGGTGAATATAGAATTGCTGTTTTAAGATTTACGTAGATGCTGCGTCAATGAACAATGCTGGGTGTGCAAAAGTCAAAAAACACGTAACTGTTATGTTTTGGTATAATAAACGGTATTTTTTGCACCTTTCAATTCACCTGTGGAGAATATAGAATTGCCGTTTTAAGATTTACGTGGATGCTGCGTCAATGAACAATGCTGGGTGTGCAAAAGTCAAAAAACACGTAACTGTTATGTTTTCGTATGATACACGGTATTTTTTGCACCTTTCAATTCACCTGTGGTGAATATAGAATTGCTGTTTTAAGATTTACGTAGATGCTGCGTCAATGAACAATGCTGGGTGTGCAAAAGTCAAAAAAACACGTAACTGTTATGTTTTGGTATAATAAACGGTATTTTTTGCACCTTTCAATTCACCTGTGGTGAATATAGAATTGCTGTTTTAAGATTTACGTGGATGCTGCGTCAATGAACAATGCTGGGTGTGCAAAAGTAAAAAAACACGTAACTGTTATGTTTTCGTATGATACACGGTATTTTTGGCAACAAACAACCTGTGCTGACTACAAGATTGCTGGATTGTAATTTAACTGCAAGGTGGATATATCAACAGTCACAGGTGTAATGGGTAAAATTAAAATGAACACATATCTGAAATGTATACTGATAATAAAAGTGGAGTTTTGCACCTAACAAAGAGACCTGCAGTTACTAGAAATTATGTGAATCCAATATAAGTTCAGGCTGCCAATATCCAGGAAATATTTCAATAGCAAACTGTTAATAATAAAGATATTCCACTCCAATGTCTACACTAAGTCTTGGTGAACTTTATCCAATGTTCTTTATAGATAGAGCTTGTCTGTGTCCGCCCGCGGGGCCCCCCCCCCGCTCCCACCGCTCCCACCGCCGTGAATTTACAGCGGTAGATGCTGCGTTAAAATTCTCTAGCTAACTACATAAAATATTCAAATCTCTAATATAACTAAAATGGAAGGATAACAGATAAGAGTAGGGGTTTCTCTGGCAGAAATAGACTAATTTCGCTGAGCTGTTTGGCCACAGGCAGAACGCAGGTCCTATCCCTATGAGACGCTGAAGACACTGAGGCTGAAACAGGAAAACGCTGTTCTATGTAAACGAGGTCATGTGATTTTTCCAGCCAATCGCAACCATACACATCCCAGTCATGACGTCGCACACACATCTCACCCTGCTCTATTCTGTAATCTGATTTGCTGGCCGCCAAAATTACAGGAAGCGCCGAAAAAGGCGCGATCTTAATAGATGATGCTCAGATTTTAACCTTAATTATCGCATGATCTGGAAATATCGATCACCATAAAAACCTTGCCGATTTCAACTTTGTCGATAAAAATCGCTCAACACTAGCCAAATCCTGTAATGCGCTAATTTCAGATTTTGTCAAATTAGGGTGTAAAATATCTTTGTCCAATTCCCGTAATTTCAAAATATCCTTTTTTACCAGTTCAACATAGGTATCAATAGCTGGTGAATTAACAGAAGGATTAAACTGACTTTTAACATTCAATTGAAAATCATTATGGGAAAGCTCACTTACATTCTCATGCTCATCAAATGCCTTAATCAATTTTTCTTGATGAAACCACACTTTTAATTTCAACCTCCTAAAAAATTGATACAAGTCAAGTTCTAGCTGAAACCAGTCCATCTTACTTTTTTTGTAGTCGTTTCCGCCGGCGACCTCCTCTCCTGGTGCGTTTTCTACGCTGGAATCCAAACGGAGACGTGATTCTAAAAAATCCTGTTGTTGTGGATTAGCAGAAGATCTGGAACCAGAATCAAACCTTTTATTGAACTTTTTACCATCATTATTTCCATATGCGTTATACCATGTATAGATACGACCAGTCCGATAGTCATTTAGATCCCTATGCCATTTCCTCTTTTTTGTATCCTCAATCTCACAACGAAATTTTGCAAGTGAAACATTAAGTTTATCCAAAAATTGTGTAAGTTCCTGTTCAGATAGGCTAGACTTTAAAGAAGATAATAATTCTTGTAATTTCTCCTTACACACTGACAGCTCATTATTTAAAAAGTCCATATTCAGTAACATTAAGTCCATAGCATATCTATTGTAAATCTGTTCAAACTTCAACCGAAAATCATTGTTATGCATAAACATAGTGGGTCGCCGGAGAAAACGACTACAAAAAAACAAGATCTCAGAAACAACAAGGGACTCAATCACTACGGAACAAAACATCCAGGAAGAAGAACCTACAGATAGTGAAATAGTGGTAAATATTTCTTCTGTACAATTAACTAGTGATGAGCGATTACGTTGACTATCGTCATCTTGTCGATAGTCGATATCGGCAATTATCAAAGACAATTTCCGATAGTCGATAATAGATTATCGCCGATCACCATTAAAGTCTATGGGAGAGCAACAACACCTTCATTCTTACACCCAAACAGGGCTGGAGAAGCTGGAATTTAAATTTAACTTCCCAAAAACAACAATGGAATTTTTCCGGGGTAAAAACCAAAGGCAAAAATTTTGGGTTTTAATAAAACCAACAAAAAAAAATCCGGGGCCCCTTTCCCCAAAAACCACGTTTTTGGGTACCACAGCTTTTGCCCCTTTAAAACCGCATCACCCAAAAAATTAAAAAAATTCCCAAAGGCAGTAGGGTTTTGGGAATCATCATTTTACCAAAAAGGGATGGACCCTTGGGGGAAACAAGGTGACATTTGTGAAGTCACCACTTCTAATGTGGAACAATCCTTGCCAGGGTTTAGGGAAACTGGGGGGCGATTTTAAAGGACCGGTTCGAGATCGGGAGAATCGCAGCAGGGGGGAATAATCTCCGCTTTGGGGGGTTTTTTCCAAAACCCACCCCACAGGTGACTCCCTAAATTACTTTCCTCACAGATAAATTTCCCCAAACCCTTAAAAAATCGCTTTTCACAAACGGTATTCTTTTGAAAGGCTCATAGGGGGGACCTCAGGACAGGGGGGGGGGGAGAGGAATGCGAGCCCAGGGGCCCGGTGAAAAGCTAAATCCCTTAAATTTGGGGAAATTTAAGGGGGCAGGTGCTGAGGGCTTTTTAGGGGCGTGACACCCCCTTATTGTAGGGGGCATCAAACGCCTGTTTTTCCAAAAATTTTTCCCCTTTTTAATTCCCAAAAAAAACTTTCCCCCCAGTCTCATTTTTTCTCCTTTTCTTTCCAATAAAATTTTTTTTCAACCCCTTAAAAAATTCCTCAAAAAAGGTCATTTAATACAAATTTTTAATTTTTTTCCCCCCCCCCCCCCTTTAGGGTTTTTTTCCCTTTTTGGAGGGGTTTTTGGGGCCTGATCATTTAGGGAGAAAAAGGGGTTTTTTTGGACTGGGGTGATCCACTAAACTGGTTGCGGTCGATGCAGCTATCGACTAAAGCCCGGGCGGCTTTTCAATTTTTTCAGGGAAACCGAATTTTGGGTCCCAAATTTTTTAATATTGTTTTAGTTATTAATTTTGTTTGACGTTTGTATTGCCTCTGTTCCCGGGGCCGGGGCCCTACAATGGGGGGTGTCTACAAAGGGTTGTGGCTCCCTGCCCCCGGGAAGGCCTAAAAAAGGGGATGTGCCCCTTTGCTCGCGGGGACAAGGGGTTGGCACTGGAAATTGAAAGAAAACCATTTTTACGGGGGCGGGACGAGGGGTTTTTAAAATGAGGGGGTAGGGCTAGTGGAGGGGTTCTTCTGGGAAAGGGGGAAACCAATCAGGCTGATTACTTGGAATGTGGCGGGAATAAAACACTCCTATTAAAAGGAAAAAAGGTGAGCGTACATTTAGCCCGGTTTTCAAGCCTGTTTAAAATTTTTTTTTGCAAGAAACCCCACTGGAGGAAGGATAACAAGGTGGGTCTGGGGTTTTCCCCTGGTTGGAGTCCTGCCGCATGCCCAATTTTTATTCCTCCAAATAAAGGGGTGGCCATTTTTTTTCGAAAGGGATTGGTTATCTAAAAAGGGGAAAAGAGGAAAAAGATAAAAGGGGGCAGATACATTTTGCAAAAAATTGGGTACGGGGTTTCCTCTTTTCACATTTGGGTAAATGAAATTTTGCCCCTAATCACCCAACCCAAAAATTTTTCTTCGTCAAACAAAAACTTTTTCTAGCTTTGGGGGGGCAGAAACGAACGTAATCTTGGGAGGGTTTTCAACGCAACTCAGGGCCCTTCCTAGATAGTGGGAAATTAAATTTGGGAAACGCCAATCCCCAGGGGTGGGGGATTTTCTGACCCCTTACAGACGACAATTTTGCTTTGTGACCCCTGGCGCACCCTAAATAGGGGGCAAAAGAGTTCACATACTATCCGCGTTGCTTTAAAAGTTTCACGAGAATAGATTATTTCCTTTTTTCCCCTGAAACTGGGGGAGAGGGTCTTGGACCCCTAAGGTCCAAAACCTTTTGCTTCCTGCCCATGCCCCCAGTCACGCTGCTGATTGGGCGCTCAACAACCACAACCCAAAAAAGCAGTTTCCCTGGGGTTTTCCCGGGATATTTGTTTCCCAATTGAGGACTTTAAAGTCCTTCCTGAAAAAATCCACTGGACAAACTACGTGGATGATAATCTAGCTCACATGGGGAAATTTGCTCCGTTTTTTGGGCTCCCTGCGAAAGGGGGTAATGGGGGGGTCAAAAATTCTTTAAATTTTATTTTTGCAGGCGAAGAAAGAGGCTAAAACCCAAAATTTAAAAATTGCAACAAAATTGCTGTCCGCACAAAAGGGAATTGGCGACCACCCCCTGGGCGCCGCAAAAAAAGGGGGTCTACTTTAAAACCAAAGCAGTCCTGGCCCCTTTTTTGTAAAAAGTAAAGGCAAACCCTGGTTGGTTAAGCTTAATCGAAAAAGTTTATTTAGGGGGGCGAACCCAAAAAAAATCGGATGTGGCGCCCTTGGTTAGGGCCCAAAATAGCCAAAAACCCGGTGTTATTTCCTTGGGGGGGAAACACAACCTCTGCGACGCAAATATACGGAAACCGGGAAGAGATCTCAAGGCTATTCTTTGGTTTTTTTTTTTGGAAGATTTTTCTATAGAGCACCCCCCCACGGGAAAGGGGGTCAAAAAAATTCTTTCCGGTTGCTAATCTTCCCGGGTTTTTAGCGAAGAACGCGGCCTTTTTGGATACCCCAATCAAGAAGGGATTTAGGAAAAAAGCCATAAAAACCCCTCGCCAAATTTAAAAATAAACCGGGGCCGGAAGGCTAGGGTTTGGTGAATTTTAAAAACTTTTTTATGGGTTTTTAAAGGGGTGACCCAACTTTTGGGTTGGTTCTTTTTAAACCCAAAAATTATACCAGATCGGGAGCAATGGAGCTATTTTCGGAATGTGCACGATTTTTGCCCCCAAAATTTGGGGCAAATCACACTCGGGTTTAAAAAAAATCCCCGCCCAAATAGCGCCCCAAAAGGTTGATTACAAGCTTCAAACCCAAAAATCTTGGCGACTCGCCCCCCAGACTTTTCTCCCTGATATAGCCATCCGGCAAAAAGGGGGGCATTGTAAAAGGGACGTAAAGGGCCAAGTTAAAAAAAATTAGAACGTTGGGGGGGCGAGGGTGAGGCCCCGGGGACCTTCTTCGACGTCTTGATGTTTTTAAAGCCTGATGCCAAAAAAGGGCATTTGACAAGGTCTCGGGGCCCCTTTCCCTTCTGCTACCTTGTTTTTAAAAAAAAAATTTTCGGCCCTTTTTTTTCAAAAAATTTCATTTTTTAAAATCCGGGGAAAGGGCTCGCCCACTAATCTTCTAATTAAGGGGTTTTTACTAAACCCCCCCCATAGACTTTTTTTGGGGGGTTAATTAGACAGGGTTTTTCCCACTATCTCCATTGGCTCTTTGTTTCTCGCCTTGACCGCTATTTTGTATTCCCCAAAAACCAAAGTTCGGGCCACTGAGGGGATTCTGGCTGTTTTCCCCGTTCTTGGATATAGTCCTTTGCGGACGATGTGATGTTAATTTTTAAAAAAAAACCCGGGCTCAACCTGCAGGGGGGGGCTGTGGGGATTGGGAGGAGATGGCTCCCTTTCAGGGTATTTTTGTTTTAAAATGGACAAAACAATGCCCGATGTCAGGGGACCCCCGAAAAAATACATGGACCCACTTTTCCCCGTTTAATTTTGGGGTACAGGGAAAAATACCCTATTTGGGGGTATCAATATCAAGGCTCCCTACCATCTATATAAAGATAACATCACCCCTATATAAACCCCGTTGGAAACCCGGGTACACCGTGGGCGCAAAACTTTCCCTTTTTTCCCTTTGGGGGGGGAGGGAAAAATTGGGGCAAATTTGGTGGAATTTCCCCCCAAACACTATATCTCCTGCGTCCCTTCCACTTTATGTTTAGGCGTAAGGATGAGTTTCGCAGAATGGGGCCCCTTCCCCCCCCATTTATCTGGGGCGGGAAAGGCCTGGATTCCGTTGATAAATTTTTCAGGGAGCCCAAAAGGGCAAAGGGGGTATTTAACTTTTCCCAACATTCGAGCATAAAAATTTTGGCCGCCGGGTGTTTTATGTAGGGAGAAATTTGGGTTTCAAAAAACTTCAGTATACACAGACACCAAGACAGAGCAATGTTTCTAGGGGGGTTTCACTAGCCAAAATTTTTATGCAATCTGCCCCCCCTGCATCAAATCCCAGAAAAAGATTAAAAAACCAAACCCAAATTTTCAACAAGGCGGGTGGCCCGAAAATGAGGAAGCCCCCTTGGGCCCCCCAAACCCCCTGCCTCTTTCTTTGCATTTAAAAAGGCAATTCCCCGATTTCCAGAAAGGGAAAACCCCCACATAGGGGCTTCTACAGGTGGGGGGAAAAGGGGAATCCGTCCCTTTTACGATTTAAAAGTGCAAAAACGCATAGGGGGCCCTTAAAAATTTGAGGAACTAAGAACTAAATTTCCCGGGGGCAGGGGGCTCCTTCCCTTCCCTATTTAAAGTGCCCCTAGCTACGCCCTAACGCTGATTCCAACCCCTTTTGCAGTAGAATGGGATCCTTCCCCACGTTTGGCTCTTGCCCAGAAAATAAATGAAAAGGGGGGTGATTACCCACTATACAAAAACTTAAAAATTTACCCCTTTGCTTTTAGGGCCCATATGGAAATTGCGAAAAAGGGCGGAGATTTATCCCCCGTCTGGGGGTCAAAACGCTTCTTGCAGCGTTTACCAAAAAGTCGCAAAAATTTTTAAACCCCAAGTAGGTTTCTGGGGGATTTTTCCCCTTTTTGTTGTACCACAGGGCATACATTACCCCAGTTAGGGGGATAACCCCCATGGGCTTTTTTTAGAGCAAAAAAAGGGTGCCCTTTCCCATGTGGAGTTCCCGGAAGCGGATTTTCTTCCCCTGCTTGTTGGGGCTGCCCCCTGAAACCAAAATTTTTTTGGGACCGAGTGATGACATTTAAAAGGACCACTTGATTAACTATGTCCCAAAAACAAACCCTCTAAGGGCCCTTTTTTCGGCCTGAGATAACCCCGATGAAACCCCCTGTGAACAGGGGAAACAGGAAAAAATTTTTTTATATGATCTCAGCGGCGGGCATCCAAAACCCTCTTGAAACCCCATGGATACATGAGTCCCGCCCCCTCCTTTTAAAATGTTCCCTTTGGGGAAAATTTTCCCTTTCATACTGAAAATGGAAATTTGGGGGGCCCCCAGGGAAAAGGAGACCCATGTCCAAAAAAATTTTTTTTAAGTTTGGGGGGGGTTTTAATTCCCCTGCTCCCACAGAGAATACAGAAGCCATCAAAGAATGCTTTTGCTTTACCACATGGTTCCAAGAGCAGATATTGTTTTGGGAGGCTCCCAAAAATAAGGGACTCAAGATTTTGGGTTTTCCAGAGGATGGGGAAAAATGGATTAGCATCTTCAAAATTGCTTGGCGACCAAAAGGTGCCGACCCTGGGAGAATAGGACAAAATTTTTGGGAACCGGATGAGGGGAGCCGCAAAATTCCCATACTATCAAAAAGGGGTTGGGGGGTGGGTCCCGGGGAATGGAGAAATTGTTTGGGTTTTGTTTTTGTTTTGTCGAGCCCAATTTTTTGTATACCCGTCTTTTTTGCCCCCTGACTTTTGTTTTTTTTTTTGTCATTTAAAGAGCCCAAAATAAAAGCTGAGGCTAAACTGACAGCTTTAAAAAAAAAAAAAAAAATTTAGGGAAAAGAAAAAACCCTTTAAGTCCAATGCCCCTGATTGTCACTAAAACCCAGATGATTACTGTGAGATATTACCCCGATGGGATTTGATCTTTTCGGGGGAAAAAGTATGAGCCCGGAAATGGGGGTTTCGGAAAGTTTTATGTGTTCGGTTTTTTTTAAAATTTTGATATAATAAAATTGGTAGTGTGGAGTATGAAGTTAAAATTATATCCAAATTTGAAAAATTTTGATGAAAATTTTGCTAAATTTACCCTAAACTTGTAACTTTATTATATTTGTATCCTAATAAAAAATTTTTAAAAGAATCATCTTTTACTTGAATGGACTTAAATATCCCCTATCCGGGAAACGAAAATGACCCCCAAACCTGCATGACCCCAGATTTAAAAAAATGCCCCGGAAAAAGGGGTCTTTCAAACCCCATTTTTTGTTGAAAATGGACATTGACTTTTCTTTTCCCGTAGCAGAATGACCATTAAACCTGTCTGACCCACAGATTAAAAAATGCTGGGAAAAGGGGTCTTTGAACCCCCATTTTGTTTTTTACTGGACTTGACTTACCCGTCCTGGGGCACAGCATGAGCCCCAAACCTGCGACCCCCCGTTTTAAAAAGTGCTGCAAAAAGGAGTCTTTCAAACCACATTTTAGTTTCACTGGCATTGACTATATCTGTCCCGTACCCCGGGGGGGGGGGGGGGGGGGGGGGGGGGAATGGCCATTAAACCTGTCTGACCCACAGATTAAAAAATGCTGGGAAAAAGGGTCTTTGAACCCCCTTTTAGTTGAATGGGCCCTTGACTTACCCGTCTGGGTCACAGCAGAGCCAAATTGTCTGACCACAGATTAAAAATTGCCGGAAATAGGAGTCTTTCAACCACCATTTAGTTGAACTGGACATTGAATACCTGTCCCGTACCCCAGTATGACCTAAACCTGTCTGGACCCAAGATTTAAAAAAATGCGGAAAAAGGGTCTTTGAAAACATTTTTGTTTCACTGGACTTGCTATATCTGTCCCGTACCGAGAATGACCATTAAACCTGTCTGACCCACAGATTAAAAAGTGCTGGGAAAAGGGTCTTTGAACACCATTTTGTTGAAATGGACCTTGATATACCGTTGGGGACGGGTTGAGCCCCAAACCTGCATGGGCCCCAGTTTTAAAATGCTGCAAAAGGAGCTTTCAAACCCCCTTTTAGTTTCACTGGACATAGACATCCTGTCCCGAGCCCACAGAGAGCCCCAAACTTGCATGACCCCAGATTTAAAAAGTGCCCGGAAAAAGGGTTTTTTCAACCCCATTTTGTTTTACTGTACTTGAAAATATCTGCCTGTACCGCAGAATGAGCCTAAACCGTTTTACCCCCCAG